>JAJLSF010000001.1:0-164868 GCA_030567395.1 Citeromyces hawaiiensis
CATTGTCAATAGTGTCAGAGGATTCAACCTCTAAAGTGATTGTCTTTCCGGTCAACGTCTTGACAAAGATTTGCATACCGCCTCTCAATCTTAGCACCAAGTGCAGAGTAGACTCCTTTTGGATATTATAATCCGACAGAGTTCTGCCGTCTTCCAACTGCTTTCCGGCAAAGATTAAACGCTGCTGATCAGGTGGAATACCCTCCTTGTCTTGAATCTTGGACTTGACGTTATCAATAGTGTCAGAGGATTCAACCTCCAATGTGATGGTTTTCCCTGTAAGTGTTTTAACAAAAATCTGCATGTTAGCAAACAAAAAAAGCGGGAGGTGCGCTATTTATATTGCGCCCCACAGTGGCAAACCTTCTTTTGGGATATGCACGATAAAAGATGCAATTGCCTATTTCAGATCATCCCGTGCATGATGGTGCATATAAGTCGTTATCTATGACACTATTTTACTTATCTCAACTTTTACAACTGGCGAAACGGATGAGCCAGACAGAGTCTTCAGGCTACCGTGAATCTGACTGATAAACGTATCCTGCTCTTGCAAGCTGCTCAAGTGCCTCAACAGCTTGGAGCAGACCCTCACGTAGCTGATAAGAACACTTTCCGTGTTTTGCTCCCCCCCACAGTGCTCAGAAATAGTGTTCCACGTCGTTTGAAGGCTTGCAGTCAAAGTTGGAGTGGCTGCATCCCTATCTAGAAACTTATCCAGAATCTCACCCAGTGATTGACAGACACACAAGTCTGATCGCCAAGTATTGCCAAAACCAGAATGATAAAGATTACACAGACAGTTCAGCGCAAACTCAACCAAATTGGAAGAAAAACCCTTATCTTCTGTAACGGATATCGCACCAACTGAACAGGAAACAAGATCAATTCTTCGTTCCTCGTTTTTAGAAACCCCACTCTCGCCAGTCTTGGCTTTCTTGTGATAGTGGTCCTCTCCATCGGAATCAATATCGTCGTCAGCCATCATACCCTTCACAATCTCAATGTATTCACCGATGAGGTCATCTTGCGGAAATTTTGAGATGTACTGTGCTAGTTCCTTGACCGCTTGCCTTTGATACATTTTGTTTCTCCTTTTTGCTTCAGTCAGCAGGGTGCTGTTAATCTCCTCTCTCATGAAGCCAGAGGACAGAAAAGTCTTGGACTGACTACATAGAGACACTAAAGCGTGTAGAACGTGTTCCTTCCCCGTCCAGGAACGACCTTTGCATGCATCAATAAGCACTCGGAATAAATTCTCTAGGATTGTTGGGCCCAGTCCTTCAACATCTCCGACGCTAGCGCAAACATCGGCAATACTTTGAGCACACACTTGTCTGATCCCAAAATTCTGACAGTGCAGGTGCTCGGACACTAAAGCTACAATCTCCTTGAGATAAAGCCTCACAGCACCTTTTCCAGTTGTATTCTCGTCCCATTCATGCTCAAAAGGTTCTCTTACTGAAGCCACGCTATCATGTTTGGCTACAAATGCAAGCGGCAGAAACCTCGACGCAACGTCCTGGAACCTATCCCGCGAATGTCGCGATATAGCTTCGTTCGCCACAGCACTGATCTTTCGAGACTCTTCGCTTTCGGACGTGAAATAGAGGTTTTGCAAGTAGCTGGAAAGATCTACAATGGTGGGAAAACTAGCTATCCTACAAACATATCCAAGTGTCGTGGCATAAGTAAGCGCAACAGCAGAGTTGCTATGGTGTGTCTGTTGCTTACAGATCGCGACAAGCTGGTCTCCGTAAGGCTTTACCAGCAACAAATGTTTTACCACGAGAGTGACAATCAGTCGACTTCCCGCAGCTTTCGAGGGCAGTCCCACTGATCCCTTGATAGCTTTCTCAATAGCTGAAACAACTTCTCTCATCTGAGACTCGTCAACCATGGTGAGCAGATTCTCCAGTGCATCCATCAGGGGAGAATGGCCAACGGACTGGAGCCGTTTGGCATCCAGCTCGCTTGTTTCCAAGTTATACTTGGATGCATTCAAACTCAAATAGTTGACAATCTGAGGCTCTAAACTCGACATTAGTAGTACCAGCTCCTGCACTAAACCGGGAATAAACGGCTTGATGGTGGAGCTGGACTTCTGGCAGATACTCAAGATAGTTTGCAATGAGAATGAGCGGACTTCTTCTGCATCACTCAAAAGAGCTCTTGGTCCTAACAGAAACGGGATCAGTTGCTCAAACACCTTTTCAGCTTCTCCTTTGGAAGGCGAATCACTGGCAAATCTGACAAGTTTCGTAACAAGTCCCCTTGTGAGTGTGGTGCCCTCTTGCCTAACAGATTCTTTCACGTCATCCATAACTCTGAAACTCATATTCCAAATCTCGATGAGCTGATGCTCATAGCCGTCGAGGGGCAGGCGCTGCAAGAGATCCGACAAAGCAGCAGCACTTGCTTGTCGAGTTCGCCACTCCTTGTCCCCCATTCCGCGCAGCAACTCCTTCAAGATAGAGGGATAGTTCTCATCAATCGTTTTTGCGGGATTGGGGAGAAGACTATTCCAGATCTCGTTCATGGACTGGCGAACAGAGGGGTTAGGATCGTATCTATATCTATACAATTTTGGAATCAGCCTGTCGAATAAGACAGGATTAGCCTGAAACAAATCCTCCAATTTTGCCTTTGACAAAATGGAACCCAGCCCAAAAGCTAAACCTTTGCGAGATGACCACAGAGCAGAGTTACGTGCCAGTGACATGAATTTGTACACCAAACTCGGGTCACCTGCCTCCGAAGCGAGATTCAACACATCTCTATAAGTGGATACTGAACCCTCGTTCGTCCTCAAGGCACCTGGTTCAAACAGCTCAGTCTCCGCTCCCACAGATCCTGATGCTATGCCGTTCGAGGAGCTAGTAAACGAAGTGAGCAACCCATGGACAAGATCGTCCTTCAGCTCCTTGTTGCCCTTTTCGTAAATCAACGAGACGCCTCTCGAAGCCACTTCCTGAACGATTTCATCGCGATCAGCAAGAAATTGCATAAAAACCGCCTGAATTCGAGAAGCACTATTTTGAACGTCTGAAAACTCGGAGCAGTATTGCACAAGCGATAAAAGCCACACACATGCAGCTTTTCTGAGCGATGGCTTAGTGTTGGAGCACGCAGCGAAAACAGCCTCCAGAATAACATTCAAGCGAAGCGTCTCATCTTGGGGAAAAGACTGACCTTGTATGTCGATTTTATTTTTCAGAAACCCCGATTTTCTCCCAACGGCCAGAATCGATAGAGCTTCACCACTCGTAAAGGTGGTGTCCATCTGCTTGCTGGTATAGGTATCATACACGATTTGTTCGAAAGGGGTGAGACCTTCTCCGGGTTTTTCACATAGAATAGCAACAAGAGAAAACGGAATGAGCGACTTTTCATCTTGCCTTTTCACTTTTGGTAAAAGTGAGTCTGCAATCTGCTGACGGACTTGAGTCCAATCACCTGGCGAGTTGTCATAATGATCGAACGCACCAAACATGGCGCACTGGGAAATAGCAATCATACCGCTTTTCAGCACGCTTTCCTCGCTCGATTCGAGGGATGTGACCATAACTGATACTATTTGAGACATCATTGGCGGGGGAATGATAGTTGATCGACCACGTAAGAAAAGACGACTGACAAGCAACCCCACGAGCAAAACGTTAGCCGCGTCAGAGGGCTTTAGGTGCTTTTCCACAACTTCCATGCATCTCTTTGATTCGAAGTCGGGGTGAGTGCAGACAATAGCAACGGATTTTCCTAAAAACTCCAAAAGATCTAGCGACAGTGTTGACCGATTCATGTCGAAGCAGGAAATCAAAACTTCAGCTCTCTTAGTCAAACTAGCCACAGCAGATGATGGGGAGAGCGAAACGATTTGATACAAAACCTTTGCGAGAATAATTTTCTCTGGGCCGCTGGATTTCTCTTTTGCCAGACGTTCCAGAACAAAATTCAAAAAGGTTACGAGCTCATCACATTGTGCCAGTTTTTCGGTAGTAGACTCTCTGACTTGTTGGTCAACCTCGATGGCTTTTTCGATTCTGGTTTGCCACTCCTCATCTGACACAACAACTGTTTCTTTATCTTCTATGGCCTCCATGATCAAACACCTCCAGAAGAAAACCACCAGCGTGGGCACATTTCCATTTTCGCCACATTGAGACAACACACTAACCATCTCGGCAAATTTCGGAAAAGCAATAACCTCCTTAGATTCACGAAGTAGTCGGAACCAGTAAGGGTGAAGTCCTTTGTGAGCTTCCTCAACAATGTCAGTCCCATTTCTGGAATCACTTGCAAGAATGTTGAGAAGTCGAGCCTCAGCGTCTTGAAATGGGAAGCCACAATTGAGGTATTTGACTGCTATGTATCGGCCCGCTTGAAGGTTTTCCTTGTTTTCACCCTCCATATCGCTGAGGTAAAGCCTTATCAGCTCCTTAAGAGCTCGAAGATCACCTATAGAGAGAGAAGTTAGATGTTCCGCCAAACCGGACAAGGCACTTTGAATTGTTATTCTAAGGTCAGCTCCTTCGTGTAAAAGTGCGCCGAATAGGAACTTGACATTTTCCAGCCATCCTGGGAGAGTTCGATTCTTCCTCAAAAGCTGACCCAAGGCTTCATAATATACCCCTCTTTGGCCTATTGAAATTTCGCCGAATGAGAGCAGCTTTATCACTTGGGAAGCAACAGCTTCCTCGGCATTAGTATTCTTGTTGAGGTTCTCTGGACCACTAGATATGGTCCACTGCAAAAACTGCATAGAAGTTTGTTTGAGGCGGTTAAACCCAGACTCAAGTCCCTCTGAGATCATCAAGTAAGCTTGAGGGTGAAGGGCTGCTCTTTTGCTGCGACAAAAGGCAGACACAATTTTTTCTTGCAAAACGGGCTTGGCTTGGGCAATACTATCAAGAGGAGCTTTTTGCCCAAGAAAAAGACGGAACCCGTCTTCAACAAATTTTACATCTTCGTAATCACGCTCAGATTTCTTCAAAAGTGAAACCGCCTCGTCTGCTATGACAGAATCGCCATCTGCGCTTGCCACTAGCAGTAGAAAAAACTTGTCGTTTTTAAATCCTTTGGAAAGGAACTTCAAGATGGCTTGCTTATAAATCCGCAAGTGCGAAGAGGTGAAACTAACGCCGGCGTCGTGTTCCAGAAACGCACAGTCTTTTGCTGATAGTCCAGGGCATCCTGTTTCGTTTTGGCTGGGAACCAAAAGAAAAAGTGCAGTGAATTTTTCAGTCAAAAACCTCTCGTCTTCAGTGCTTAAAGAAATTTCGCCCTCGAATTCTTCACTAGAAATGAGCTTACACAGAATGTTGAATAGCCGCGCCTGAATCTGGGGTTTCAACTGGCTGATACCGTCTGTTACAATCGAGACCAACTGACTTCTCTCATGAGGAGTGATTCTGTCGATCCCCTTTGAAACAAACACCAAACTATACAGTTGCACTGTTAAAGGATCATGTGTCGTGTTGGGGTTTTTTACTTGAGAGATGAGAGCGTCAATTGGGACTTTGACCGAAGGCGCAGCATTCAATCTCGTGATCAAATGCGACATGGTCTTGAAAATGGCATTTCTGATCTGTTGATGAGGAGATGCCAATTTCAAAAGTAAGGGAGCTAAATAAAGCCTCAAGGATTCTTGAAACTTTTCATCGGAGTCTGCGAGGGCAATGCGAAGCTCCACTTTGTTTATAAGCGAAAGTTCTTGATCCATGTTCGATGGCGAAAGTGAATTGAGTGCATATCAAGAAGATCTTATCTGCGGCTGAAATTTTCAAGAGGAGCGCATGAAAGTTGAAAATCAGATCTGAAAAGTTGAGCATTACTTTTAGCGTTATCCTTTGAAAGTATCTTATGTTTGGTTGCATTTTTTGTAGTTTTAAAGAGTAAACTGTGAAGGGATAATCAACGAGCACCTCAAGCATCAATTTGAGAAAAAAGCACCTTTTAGAGCGACTATAGTAGCACCTCTGAAAATATTCGGCATCTGACATATGAGAGATTGACAGGACATATCCTGAGAGCTCTTTGATTTAGTATGACGCAATATTTGAGATAGCTGAACATTGTTTTTCATAATCGCCGTCAGAATCAACCACTTATCAATTCGTAATCTTCTCATACATGTTCCATAATTTACGTACTTCACAGAACCCCTCGTCCAACGTCCCTCTCTCGAGTGTAATACCACAGAAGACATCCTTGAGCTTTTCTTGAGGGGCTAAAACAAGCTGTTGCACCTGTGGCTCATGTCCTTGAGGTAATGCCGTCACTTCAAGAAAGAGTAACAATAGTAGAACAAATTTGCAGGACTTGTCCTTTCATGGCTTAACCTCACTCTAAGTAAACGCTCTACTTTAGTCGTAATTGAAGAGATTTACATTCAATGCTAGAGTTCGGGGCTGATTCAAGTGTAGCTCCTCGCTAACTCGTCGCAGTACACGCTTACTCATCCTTACACCTTCGCGTATTGCTATAGACGGACATGTTAGAATCACTTGCAGCGGGTCTGCTTAACCGAATTTTGGGCTCCTACGTGGAGAACTTTGACCCTAAGCAATTGAATATAGGAATCTGGGGTGGAGACGTAAAACTGAAAAATCTACGTCTGAAAAGAGATTCGCTTGACAAGTTCCAATTGCCTATTGATATAGGTTTCGGGCATCTGGGACAATTGACTTTGCAAATTCCATGGTCGAATCTTAAGTCAAAGGCGGTGAAAATCATTGTTGAGGACGTTTATCTTTTGGCTTCCCCCGTTGCCGATCAGGCGTACGACGCTGCAGAGGAAGCGGAAAAGGAATTTAAAGTGAAGCGCGAGAGACTGGAAAGCTATGAGTTTGTCAACAATTCCAGGCCCAAGTCATCCAGCTCAATGAGCGAGGAAGAGAATGCCAAGAGTGAGAGCTTTACCGAAAGCTTGATTACAAAAATCGTGGACAACGTTCAAGTAACAGTCAAGAATATTCATCTGCGTTATGAGGATTCAAGCGTTTTCACCGATCATCCTTACAGCTTTGGTTTTACTTTAGAAGAATTGTCTGCTGTCTCAACCGACGAGTCGTGGATCCCCAACTTTATCACCGGCGTAGCATTGACCACTAGAAAATTACTCACTTTGAAGTCTCTTTCTGTATACTGGAACACTGATGCGCAGCCCATCTCATACATGGATCCAGACGAGCTGCTAGCTACGTTTCAACAAATCATCGAAAGAAACTCCAAAGTGACAGTTTCCGATGCAGAAATGCAGTATCTTTTGCGCCCGGTTTCCGGAACGGGTCGGATTGTTGTCAACAAGGCGGGTCCCACCGCTTCTACTCCTCATATCAAGTCGAAGTTGTTTTTCGATGAGTTTGGTCTAGACCTCGATCAAGACCAATATAGAGATATGCTGTGGACAGCAACAAAGCTGCACTGGTATGCGAAAACTCATCAGTACAGAAAGCTGCGGCCAACTGTCTCGGTTTCAAAGGCGCCAAGAGAGTGGTTTGTGTTTGCTGCGCAATCGGTTTATAAGGAGATTCACGAGAAGAACTACAAGTGGTCGTGGGATTACTTCAAAACAAGAAGGGACCAGAGAAAGGCTTATATTGCTTTGTGGAAAGACAAGGTGAGAAAGGGAGAAAAACCTCTCTCTTCTGAGCAGCAAAACGAGCTTGACACGCTTGAACGCGCTCTCAGCTTTGATGATATCAAATTCTTCAGGTCTCTCGCCCGCAGAGAGTTTAGGAAGGAAAATGTTGCATCTGCTGCAAGCTTAGTAAAGTCGGAAGCGGCTGCTGCCTCCGGGTGGTTCTCCTCGTGGTGGCAAAACGGTAAGGAGGAGGGCGAGAAAGAGGATTTACAGATGACAGACGATCAAAGAAAGGAACTGTACGATGCTATTGAGTATGACGAGCAACAAGCTGTGGTGGAATCTCTAGACGTTCCTAAAGAATTTGTAAAATTCGAGCTCAACTCCTCTTTGAAGAAAGGTTCGTTTGGGATTCGCACTCGAAAGGGACTGCCGAATCTTGGTGAGGTTGTCTTTGAAGGATGTGATATGCAAGTTTACCAGAGAACCGATTCCATCCTCGGTCGATTCCAACTGCAGGAGTTCAAAGTGGAAGACGGTGCTGAAGACACTCTTTACAAGCACATTGTGAGCGTCAAACCTCTGCATTCTCAAATCCACTCCAATGAAGAAGAGCAAGAATCATCACCCTTTTTCCAATTTTCTTTTGAGCAAAACCCCTTGGATGGCTCGGCAGATTCCGCTATCTGTGCACGCCTTCGCTCAATGACGATTTTCCACAATTACAAGTTTGTGGAAGAGATCCTCAAGTTTTTTACCCCGCCCAAGATCCACCTCGATACTATTGGCATGATTATGAATGCCGCTGAAAGTAAGATTGGAGACTTTACACAGCAAACCCGAATCGGCCTGGAATATGCTCTGGAGGAACACAAAACGCTCAACTGTCAAGTTGATCTGCAGTCCCCTTTGATCATCTTGCCGTTGGACCCTTCTAGCTGGAATTCCCCGGTCGCCGTAATGGATGCGGGACACTTGAGTGTTCGCAGCGAACTTGCCAATAAGGATCTGATCGATGAAGTCAAGTCCCGTTCATCCCAGCAGTATACCGAAAAGGATTGGGCGAGGCTAAATACGTTGATGTATGACAAGTTTGATCTCCATCTGCAAGACGCCCAATTTCTTATTGGGCCGGATGTAAAATCCACGATCGAGCAGCTTCATAGCGAATCATGCAGCAGTGCCATCATTCTGGAAAAGTTTAGCATGGAGATGTTGCTGGAAGTATCGATATTACCACAGGCTTTCAACTTACCCAAGATGAAAGTGAGCGGTGATGTCCCCCGTTTTAGCGCCGGACTCAACGATCTCCAATACAAAATCCTTATGCAGCTGATAGATACTGTGATTCCGGATTTTGACTCGATTGATGCATCGCCCAGCCGGTCGTCTGAGAAGGTTGAGGAGCTCTCACTCGATGCGGCATCTGTGGCTGAGGAGACACCCGTATCGCAAGCTGCTCTGAATCAGCACATTTTCGAGTTCAACTTTAATGTTGACAGTATCAAGTTGTCCCTGTCCAGATGCACTGACGCAAAGACGATGGCTTCCGACTTGTTGATTGACGTGATTGGAGATAATCTGGCTTTCAATTTCGTCAAAAAAGAACAGGAGATGAATGTTAATTTGCTCCTTTCAGCGATCGATGTTGTAGACCACATTGAAAAGTCGGGCCCTGCCGAATTCCACAAGATTCTTTCTTCCAAGAATTTTGCCGCTGAAGATAAGATTGTGAACGACGATGATCTGTTCAAACTACAATTCAACCGTCGCCAGCGAATGGCTCTTCACAAGGGCAAGTCGATCGAAGTGTGGGACCAGGATTGTGATTTGCAAATTGCTGATGTAAAAATTGTAATGAGCCGCAAGTCTTTACTTTCTCTGCTCAATTTTTCCATCAATACGTTTACGGATGCGAATCCCAAAGAGGCACCGGCTGATGAATTACGTCATAACGATGCCGATGATGCTTATGCCGCTCCGCAGAAGATGAATGTCTCTGTGAAGATGCAGAGTATCATTATTGTTCTAAACGATGATGGCATCAAGCTAGCCACACTGAAACTCAGCCAGGGTGACGTGAAGGTGTTGATGCTGCAGGAGAAGATGCATGTTCAAACCAAACTTGGTGCGTTGACTTTGTTTGATGAGGTGAACGAAGCAGTGTCACGAGATTCTGTGTTGCGCTCTCTGATCACAATGCAAGGAGACGAGCTTGCTGAGGTCACCTACGAGACCTTTGACAAGGCCACAAGCGATTTGCCGTATACGTCGATGGTGAAGATGCGCACGGGCTCGATGGTGATCAACTTTGTAGAGGCTCCGTTCGGTAAGATCTATGGGTTTTTGATGAAATTTCAAAGAATGAAATACGTCTATGATCGCGCGCGTGAGGCTGCTCTGAACCAGGTCAATAGCATAGATGTGAGCGATAGCATCCACTTTGACATTGCTATACGGGCACCTATTGTTGTTTTCCCTAAACTTGTGAACATTGAGAATGACCTCTATGATAGCGTCACGATGCAGCTGGGAGAGATCTATGCTTCAAACGAGCTTGCAGAGGATCGGAATTTGGTTTCTGCCGGAATCAGAGATACCGGTTTGTCTTCTTGTTTCCATTTTTGTCAGGAAAACAAGTGGATAGAGCAGACTCTGACCATGATTGAGAACTTGGGAGTTGACTTCAAGATTGACCTTTGTGAGAACCACAATGGAAAACGGCCCACCATAATTGCAGAGGGACACACCAAGGCCGAGGAAATGAGATTCACCGACTTGCAATGTGCTTATTTGATGAACCTGGCAACGATACTTCCTGGTGTTTTTGCAGTTGTCGATTCTACAGACGACGAGAGTGACTTGGAGGCGGAAGCTATTAACGCAAACTATCTCTTGGAGCTGGATGCTCCTGTAAGTGCTGCTCAAACCCCGACTCCTGTTCCTTCAGATGTCGATCAGGAACACTGCCAAGTTGATTTCAAATTTAGCCTGCCCCAGCTCTCGCTGTCACTTTATCACGATACATCGGCGGTGACAGACTTGAGCGGAAAGCAGTTATGCAGAGTCTCGTTGAACGATACCGGGGTGGAGTTTTCGCTGAAGGAGAATGGTAATTTCAAATCTGAATTGCATGTGATGTCTTTTACAGTTCAGGATACCAGATTGGTGAAGGACAATCACTTCACCGAGATCATTCCGCAAATAAGTCATGACGAGCACCAATTCATGGCTTCAGGGTATTCCGAGGGACCAGCTGAAAGCAGAAACATATATCTGAATCTAACGGTTGACAGTCCTACGGTGATTGTGGCGGTGGACTATCTATTTGCTTTGAAGGATTTCTGCGATGTTGTCCTGGCAACAGGTAAAGCACAGCAGAGCATTGCGCATCAAATGGAGGATGACACTTCAGACAGCGAATCTTTGGCTTCCAGTAAATCGCCTTTGGAACCGTCGTCCAATGTAGCCTTTTCTCTCAACATCATAGAGTGCTCTGTGATATTGCTAGCGAATCCCACCTCTGCCGATTCTGAGGCCATTGTGTTCAAAATCGGTCAGTTACTGGTGTCGAGTCAGCAGATCATTTCAGTTTCTGCAAACAACACAGGAATGTTTTTGTGCCGAATGAACAAGTCGGATCGGCTGCGTATCATTGACGATTTCTCGTCTAGTCTCGTGATTGACTCGCGTGATTCGGACGAGTCAAACTTTTTGACAAATATCAAAGCGTCGGTGGAGCCAATGCTCATGAGACTCTCGTTGAGAGATATCCGGCTGGCTCTGTCGATTTTCAACAAGGCGAGCTCATTGTATGGGGAAGCCACGAGTCCCGCTCAGAAATCACAAGATTTGAGCAATGTAACGGAGGATTTGAAGAGAAGACTTTCCCAATACGCGCCTACTATTATATCCACCCTGAGTCGCACCTCTCGTGGATCACGTAGAAGGTCTCGTACTGCACAGGTGGTTGTAAAGGGTGAAGACTTGATGGCGGATTTTGGTGGATTCCGAGCGGTCTTGATTGGTGATGTTCACGAGCTCCCCATTCTAGATATGCAGGTGAAGTCGTTCTCTTTAACAGCAAGGAACTGGTCCACTGATTTGGAGGCAGACTTGAGTCTCGAATCGCATGTTAATATCTTTGACTACGCCACATCTTCGTGGGAACCGCTCATTGAACCTTGGCCCGTCTCGGTGCACGCACAGCGGATGGCGCAAAAGCACTCATCCATATCGGTGGATGTTGTATCCCGCAAACTGGCGGAGGTTACTGTGAGTTCCAACTCTATAGCGCTTCTTTCACAAGTAGCATCGCTACTTTCTGAGGATGTTGAGCTCAAGCCACGCGGGGAAGATGCGCCGTACCGCATCAAGAATCAAACGGGGTTTACTGTGGATCTGTGGATCGACGACGAGAAAGAGAGTCGTCAGAACGTGAAGAGAATCGAAAACGGGCAGGAGATTCCGTGGCAGTTTGAGGACTGGAGAACCGTTAGAGAGAGCTTGGATGTTAACAGTGAGCGCGGGTTCATTGGGGTGAGCCTGGTGGATTCGCCGTATGCGGATGTAACCAGGATTTACCTCAAGGGCGAGGGCGAATCCGTTTTCATGCTTTCGCCAAAGATGGCAGATCACCACAATCGGCTGTCATGCTCGATAAAGCTACGCGAAGACAAAGTGAAGGAGGTTGTGCTCAAGTCGACTGTCACCATGGAGAATTTGACACATGCAGCTGTTTGCGTGGGTCTTTGTCGTGCTGGAGAAACCGTCCCAAACGAATCGCTCACGGTGGAAGCAGGAAACACTTTTTCGCTTCCTGTTGATCGTGTCTTCAAGGACAGTTTGGTGATCAAGCCTGTGACCGCGACACCGTTTGGCTGGTCCACCAGTACAGTGAAATGGCAGGACCTTTTGACTGGGTCTGTTTCGCTAAAGTGTCCATCTCAGCAAGACGAGAAGACCAACTTTCATTTCCAGGTGAGCGCAGAGTACAATAAGGAGGAGCCGCTGACCCGGGTTTATCCGCACATGTCCATAGTGATATCGTCGCCGATGGAAGTTGAGAACCTTTTGCCCTTCGACATCTCGTTCCGCATATATGACAAGTCCGCGCGAAAAGAGTGGAAGCAAAACCTATTGCACGGCACGTCATCGCCAGTGCACGTTGTGCGACTTGAGCACTTTCTGCTGCTAAGCGTTTCCCCCAACTGTCCTGGCTACGACAAGTCTGAGTTTGCCATCATTAACTCTGTACCGGGAAGCGGGTTCAAGCCAGAAACACGACTTCTACTAAGACGGAATGACGGCCAACGGCTTTTCCTCAAGCTCCACTACACTCGAGCGCAAGATCGCGGAGCGGGTGTCAAGATTTCCATCTACTCTCCTTACGTGATTCAAAACAGAACCGGGCTTGATCTGTATGTATGCGAGAAGGGCAATACGCTGAAGTCTACTATGCCGCGAGATGAACAAGATGCGGTAACTGCAGCCCGCAAGATGCTTCCAGATTTGTTTTCGTTTGAGCGAGACAATGACCGCGGTAATAGAGCCACACTCAAATTGGGCGACCAGTCGGGTAACTCTCGCCCCATCGGGTTAGATGCTATCGGTCAGAGCTACGATGTTTCTGTACCAGCTTCTATGAAGACGCTCGAACGCAACGTGGGCGTTCATGTGACCGAGGGAGAGGGCAAGCACAAACTGTGTAAAGTGATTACTATTGCTCCGCGTTTCATCCTTGTGAGCCAGTTGTCTCAGGTTGTGGAGTTTATCGAAGCTGGGAACGAGAAGGAGCCCAAAACGCTCGATCCGGGACAGCTGGAACCCCTGTATAATCTTTGCAGAGGAGGTTCCAAACAGCTTCAAATGCGTCTCAAAGATGCCGAGTGGTCTTCGCCTTTCAATTTCAAGGATATTGGCGAGACCTTTCTCAAGCTGTGGCGACCGGATGGAACGCAGTTCTTGGCGAAAATCGATATTGTCATTGAAAATGCAACCTTGTTCATCAGCATAAACAGCGCGCAGAACAGGTGGCCCTTTTCCGTGAGAAACTTTAGCGATACAGAGTTTTTGTTCTACCAGAGCAACCCCAACGTTGACGAAAACGGCTCGCTTGTCAATGAGAACTCCACCTTTAGGCCAATCTACTACAAGGTGGCCCCCAAGACGGTGATGCCTTATTCGTGGGACTATCCTGCTGGAGTGCTCAAGGAGCTGATCATCAGATCTCACGGAAAGGAGCGGCATATCCAGATTTCCGAGATTGGAAACCTTCGTCCCATGCGTTTGCCTGCGGTGCCAAACGAGCAAATCCCACCAGCGATTGTCGATTTAAATGTGGCGGCCGATGGTCCTACTCAGACTCTGGTGATCTCCAACTACGATCCCTCCACCAGTCTGTACCAGCTGAAAAAGACATCGACGCGGTCGGTTAATGCCTCCACCACAACGCAGCTAGACCAGTTTGAGTCGATTGAAAAGGACGAGAACTACTTCTCCAAGATCGTGGTTCGTTTGGAAGGAATGGGTATCTCGCTCATCAATACAAGACTGCAGGAATTGTGTTATATCACGCTGCGAGGACTGGAATTGAGATACAACGAGTCTGAAGTGTACCAGAACCTCAGCGTTAAGCTCAAGTGGATCCAGGTAGACAACCAGCTCTACGGATCGGTGTATCCGATAGTCATTTATCCTACAGTGCTGCCGCACTCGTCTAAGGAGATGAACAATCACCCGGCCTTTTCCGCATCCGTCTCACGGGTCAAGGATGAGTCGCATGGAGTCCTATTCATCAAGTACGCAACGATCCTGCTGCAGGAGATGTCGATTGAGATTGACGAGGATTTCCTGTTTGCGCTTCTAGATTTTTCGAAAGTTCCTGGAGCCTCGTGGAACCAGCATGTGGAGTCCAAACTGTGCGAGGACAACATCGATATCCCGCAGCCGCTCCAGAACGGCACCGACAACCACGTCTACTTTGAGGCGTTGCACTTGCAGCCCATGCAGATGAACCTATCGTTTATGAGAACGGAAAGAATCAATGCGGAAGCCCGTACCGACGCTCAGAACGCATTCATGTTTTTCTTGAACATTCTTACTATGGCCATCGGTAATATCAACGATGCGCCAGTGCGGCTGAACGCTTTGCTTATCGAAAACGTTCACGTTCCTCTGCCCATGCTGATCCAGTCCATCCAGACCCACTACGGCCAGGCCTTTTTGTACCAGGTGCACAAGATCCTGGGATCGGCAGACTTTCTTGGAGATCCGGTGGGACTGTTCAATAACATCTCTTCTGGTTTCATGGATATTTTTTACGAGCCCTACCAGGGATTCATCATGAACGATCGTCCGCAAGAACTGGGGATTGGAATCGCCAAGGGCGGACTGAGTTTCTTGAAGAAATCCGTGTTTGGGATCTCCGACTCTGTAGCCAAATTCACAGGATCCATGGCTAAAGGGCTGACTGTTGCAACTCTAGACAAGGACTTCCAAGAGAAGCGTCGTCTCAACCAAAAGAGAAATAGACCGAACCACGCGGTCTATGGCTTTGCAACAGGCGCAACGTCTTTCATCGACGGGATCTCTTCAGGGATCACCGGAGTGGCTAACGCTCCAGCAGAAGCGGTTAGAACCGGCGGTCCTCAGGATTTCTTTAAAGGTCTAGGAAAGGGAATCATTGGGCTCCCAACCAAAACTGCAATTGGGATCTTTGATCTGGCCACTAATGTGAGCGAGGGAATCAGAAACACAACTACGGTGTTTGATTCTGCCGGACTTGATAAAGTGAGACTTCCAAGGCATATCTCTCACGACAAGTGTATTCGCTCCTATAGCGAGAGAGAAGCCCAGGGCCAGTTTTGGCTCAAGAATTGCAATGGCGGACAGTTCTTTCCTGAAGAGTATCTGGCCCACATCGTGCTACCAGGCGGAGAGCTGTGCGTGATTGTGAGCTTTAGAAGGATTATTCTATGTTCGATCCCAAAATTGACAGCCAACTGGGACGTGAAATTTGACAGGATTCAGGCCATCTCTTTGGAAAAGACTGGAATTAAGATAATTGTCAAGGGGACCAAGAACGAGGGGATTTTTGTTCCTATTCCCGATGCTCAGAGTCGCAAGTTTCTGTACACAAAGATTGGTGTTGCCGTGGAGCAGTTTAACAAGCATTGTCAGGTTATTCTGTGAAGCAGATGCTATATTTTTTTTTTGATTAATGTATTTTTTTTTGAGTCGTTTTCAATTGAACTGAGCTATTCTATCGTCTGCGTTATCGTGGTGCTTTAAAGGCTGTGAAGTTCCGCTGTATGAAGTCTTTTTTGATCATATTAGGACTTTATCAGTACATGATGGCAGATCAACCTTACAGTGTGTGGGAGGGTTGGAGTGACTTCCAAAGGTTCATCCAAAGGAAGATGGGCTGTATATCTGTGGATGGGTAATCGTATAAAGTTACATCTCGATTGACAGGCCAATGCTCATCATACATAGCGACTCGGTGTTCGACGCAGATTCATTAGTCCATACGAATCAATTGACACGGAGGGCTGGAAGTAGCTCGGCTAGGTATGTGCAACGAGAGAGTAAATATATCACAATGGAGATCAGTTAGATTCGTGCTCAGCCATACGCGGTCCATGTTACATAGCAGACAGAGGGTTTGATGACTTTTTAGAGATTTCAAGCTCAGTTTAGCACTTTTGTGTCCGCAGGTCAATCCTAGACAATAGACTGTTCCAAATATCAATCATTACAATAAATTTCAAGACCAGCAGATGTAAGGAAAGTGAATAATTCTCGTGACCCACTATTGTCAGCCATGACATGAAGTCGATTTATTGCGGATGGAATTTTTCTATTATTGAAACTGAGATAAAATTTGAGGGTGTTAGGCCGTTGGGACTCTATTCCTACAACCAAGAAACGATTACTGCTCGTCAAGATCAATCAACCAATATAGCACTTTGTACCATGTTTATTTTGTTGCCGAAGATAAGCCCAGCATTTATATATCAATCCAACCCGAAATGTAGCAAAATCGCTACAATGATTTAGAAATAGTAGTACTAAATCTTGCAAAATCGGTATCCCACAGTTTCGGCTTTCCACATGCCCTCTTATCATGATCAAGTGGTGTGGTGGGATGCAATAGGTGCTGCAATCTTTTTTCTGTCTTTGAAAAAGTTGAAGACTCTAGTTTTCAAGCTCGCAAGGTGCACATCAGGATCAAGCAGCGGGCCAAAGGGTTGATTAGGAGAAAATCAAGTATGAAGGTTTCTTATGTATCAGCAGCTTCCGTACTCAGTAAACAATGGAGGGGAAAATATAAGTGATTACAAGGCAACTCTTTGTCTGTTGAATGACAAGGAAAAGAAGTCGATTTGGCCCGTCAATAATAAAAACCTAAGGACGCACTACATTTCTCAAGATTAATAGATGTTTCAAGAAAAAATTGTTTCTTCAACAATTTGGAACTAGACTATTTATATACTAAAGCTCTTGAAAAATCTTATTCCCAACTGTCTTGCCGAAAGCAAGGCTCGAGAATTCTTTCTCTGTAGCGAAGAATGAAGCTTACTCTGGAAGAAAATCACCAGAGATAATTGCTGGGAATTCCACGTGCTCACAAGAGATGTCTTGTAATTTAAGGAAAAAATGTTTGTTGACAATAGGTCTTTCTCTTCATCTATCCCATCATCCTCAAGTTCTGTAATTGGCAAGCTCGCTGTCGATCGCCTTTTATAAAATCATCAATCTCCCGCTCTTCAAAAAAAATCCTTCAAGTGAACAATGTTGGCGAGCATCCTATTCTTTTGGCTGAATTGAACGCTATCTCTATTCTTGCCATTTTGCAGCTCGTACATTTAAAAGCACACCAAAAATATCTAATGCAAAGAGCATGGGGAAGTTTCAAAGGGCGGTGTCTTCCATTAGTTACAAGCTTTTGTCGAGTGACAACGAAGAGGACTTTTCACTTGATTGGCCAAGCTCCAATGTTGCCCACGAACCTCATCTGGATCCAACCAAGTTTGTAGAGATAGCCACGTCTCTTTTAGCTCCACTTTTGCAAAGCGCAGATGGAAGAGGCGGAGTAGACAGGTCAAACACCGCCACCACCATAGTTTATCCTGTTTCGCAGTTTACACCTCTGTTAAATCCAGATACGTCTACCGAAAAGCGCGCCATTCTCAGTTTACTATCGTTCATAGACCATACCACGATCAATTGGACGTTTACCGCGGGCTACTTCAACATGCTGCAGAGAGCATGGGGGACTCTTTTATTGCCTGTGGTGCTCCAGCAGCATAGTTGATTCTGAACGTTCGAGGACATCACCGTTGTCCGGGTTGGTGTTGAAGTATAGCCTACACTTCCTCTTTCCTTATACACCGTTTCCAGATAAAGATTCACTATAGTCTAGTGAGAGAACACAACAATTGACAATCAGCCATAGCATGTCTGGAAGACGGAAAGTGAAGTGAGACAATTTTTCTTTCAATCCACGACAAGCTAGCTCCTCAATAAAGACAAGGCGAAAGCCTCATTATAATAAAGTAATTAGGCAAGTTTGGGTTGAGATAACGGGGTGAGCATCTGAAAAGATACGACGAATTGAAAAAAGAAATTTCTACGATCTTGGTTTTCGCCGATTGATTTCGCGTGGGACAAAACCCGTTATCTTTACGCCATTCGTATTTTTCCGCCGTTTTGGTCTATTAAGCTCCAGCTCAAGCTCCGTCTCGAATATTGTCTGGGATCTACATCAAACACTTCCGCTTAGCTTCAGTGTTCTTAAGAGTGTATCAATGTGCATTACATAGAAAGATTAATTCATAAATACATAATGCGATAGGATGCCAGAAATAAAACGATTAATTTACTCCTTGACGTCCATAGCCTTAGCCTTCTTGGCTCTGGATTCAGTAGCCTTTTGGCCAACCTCACCACCACCCCAGTGTCTTCTGGAGTCCTGGTACTTCTCAACAAAGTTAGCGTTGACGGTGGAGACAACCTTGGCAAGAGCAGACTCATCTTCTGGCTTAACCTCAGTCAAGGCAGCAACAGAAGAGGTCTTCTTGTGGACAAGGGTTCCGAGTCTAGCCTTACCCTTCACAATGGCGTAAGGAACGCCCATCTTTCTGCAAAGAGATGGAAGGAAAACAACGAGCTCGATTGGGTCAACGTCGTGAGCAATCAAAACAAGCTTGGCCTTCTTGTTCTCAATAAGAGCGACAACGTGGTTCAAACCGTACTTAACAGCGAAAGGCTTGGCGGAAACGTCCTCCTTCTTCTTACCGTCAGCAATGGCGGCAGCCTCCTTGGTGAGTCTCTCCTTCTTCTCAGCAGAAGTCTCAGGTCTGTACTTGTTGAACAGCTTGAAAACCTCGGCAGCAGAGTTTCTGTCCAGAGTGGTGGAGAACTGAGAAATAGCAGGAGGAACCTTGAGTCTCAAAGAAAGAATCTTCTTCTGTCTTTGCAGACGAACGTACTCTGGCCATTTAACAAATCTAGACAAGTTTCTCTTTGGCTGAACGTCTTGGCCGATACCAAAGTTCTTTGGAGTGGACTCCAAAAGAGGGTTCTTGTTAGCGGTGGTCTTGGTCTTCTTGGAAGCCAGAGGAGCTGGTGCAACTTTTCTTGGGGCCTAAAATGAGTTAGTAAAGTCCGGTGTGCCACAAGCACCATCATAAGCAGACTGGATCGACGATTATACATTCATAAAAAGTGATTCATGGAGATAATAATCGTATGCGACTAGCGTCTAATGCTTTCCATGGAGCATATAGGGTCATTGCCACATACCATTTTGTTAGTTGTGAGAAAGGAGTTGGTATTTTTGAAAAATAAATATTCCGATTTCGCGAGTGAAAAAAAAAAAAACAAAAAATTGTGACTGTTTTTGGTCACGTGGTAGGGTACATGCATCCGGACATCTAGAGACTCTCTGGCATCTTCATCATCAAAACAACCAGAGAAGTCCATCCTAGAAAGTGACGGGTTCTCTGTCCCTCGCCGGTCTTCTCGTTGTATTGCTCCCACGCGTAGCCTGTTGCCAAATAGTTTTTGTAGACGTTCTCCACCACAGCCACCCGCAGTTCTCTGTACACGTTTTTGGCCATCAATTCCGTTTCTGGATCCAGCTCTCCCCTGCTGACATAATGTTCTAGCGCGTCCAAAATGAGATAGTTCATGTTGATCCAGATAGACCCGCGCCAGTAGTCCTCTCCCGTGTGGAAGTACTTGTCTTTCTTCGAAAGAGATCTGATACCAAACGGGGTAAACAGCTCGTCCGGGTTGCCAATAAGCTCAATTATGTTTCTCACTCTCGGAGAGTCAGGCGACATGAGCTTGAGCAGGAAGGGAAATATCGATATGTAGCCCTTGTGACACACAAACTCATTTTCATCATCGTCGTCAACGGTAACGTCACAGTAGCACTTTGCTTCTTCTGACCAATGCAGAGCCTCGATTATTCTCAAGGTTTCAGTCTCGATTTTGCTGTACCTTTCTGCATCCTCCTTCATATCGATCAAGGAAGCAATGTTCTTCATGGACTTGGCCATAACACCAACCCACGATACCAGGTCCACATGCAGCTCGCCCAAATCAGGAACCTCGGCTCTCGGGTAATCATCAAGCCCTGATGGAAGACACAGGTCACTGGTGCGTCCTATCCACCTGTACCCTTCTTTTGAGTTGTGAACATCTCTGTCAAAGTTCGTCATGTCACCCCTTTGAGTACGGCGAAACCATTCAAAGTGCTTTTTCAGTTTCGGGTAAATTTCGCGCGCATACTCCGTGAGCATCTCTCTCTGACTCAGATCAAAATCTCTGAAAGTCCCTATTTCCTGCTCGTCATTCTGAAACTCATACACAGGCTGTGTTAGCTCTAGTAGTCTTTCGAAAACCAGCATTAGTGTGGGTGGATTGGCTATACTGGGGTTTTGCACTTGAAATTCGGATGGTACTTTCGATCTGGCCTCGGGCCCCAAAATCTGCTCTCTGGCAATCCATCCGTCATGATCAATGAGGTTGAACCACGATTTGAGAATGTCCAAGGTCAACCCGGTATCGAACTGCAGAATCGGAAGAAGATTGAAACCCTCGTCCCAATAAAATCCACGAGGGAAAAACGGTCTGCTTGGAACAGTGGTGAACAGCTCAAAAGGACCTTCTGGCTCACCTTCAAGCTTTATGTCATCGTAACTCTCCTCCTTGTCGTATGAATTTCTGTCCACCAGATGGTCTCCGTAGAAGTAAGATATTCCGCCCATGAGCTGCGACAGAAACTCTTTGGCAAAATAAGTGTAGCCCTTGGACTGGAAGGGGGGCTGAAGCGGATACGTCTGGTCAAATTTTTCATCAAAATGCTTCAAAGTTCGATTGACTTTGCTCTTGATGTTGTCTGAGTCTATTCTGTCGTTGCTCAATTCGTTGTTAAAGAAAACGTCAAACTCAAACCCACCGCGAAACGTCTTTTGGAAAAAATGCATGTTACCCTCATAGTGGTCTAAATCACGCAGTTGAAACATTTGCGACACGGGGATATGAGGGATATCCGAGTATTTCTGTTGCAAGTCTTCTACAGAGGCCTGAAGTAAAGTCATAAAAATGTCCTTCGCCATCCAAACGTTGTCGTCAGGAACGTTTAAAGATAGATAGTGCGTTTTAGAAGGATCTAAAGACGGATCCACCAGTCGTTCCTGGGGGTATTTGTTGGTACTAGGACCTTCTCCCACTGTCAATTCAAATCCACCGTTCAGCCTGTCTGAATAACCAGCCAGCTGCTTGTTTCCGGAGGAAAGCCCAAACTCATCTTGGATCCCCGCATTCGCCAGCATTCCCTCACCTTCAAGACCGGCATAAAATACAAGGGATGTGACTATGTTTTCAAACCCTTTGTGGGGGATACCCTTTATCTTCAGACCCCAATTGCCAGAATCATTTTTCACAAAATCTGTCACCAAATTAATGTGACACCCTTTGTCACTTATCACCTGACGACCTCCAGACCGAGGGTCGTACTTCTTCCAGCCAAAAGTTTTCAAATCATCAGACTGCTCGCATTGATGCCGCATTTGGGGCAACCCGTACATATTGTCAGCATTGAACCACATCAGCCCTGTCATGAGGGAGTGGGGTATAGTGGGGCGGATTCCTATGTAGAGATTTGAGCGGTAAGGGCCCCAAATAAGAGAGCCTTCTGATTCACCTTGGGATGAAATTGGCCCAATTGAACTGCTGAAAGGAGCTAAAAAAGCGAGTAGTAGAACCACCTGCCAAATCATGGGGTTATGTGGTGTGTGGATATGATTGTGGGAGTTTCTTCTCCATGACGTCCGCCAGTTTACATGGTCCATTTACGTAAACAGGTCTGAGGCGTAGCAGGCCCACTATATATCGATGAATAAATCCCTGCCACAGAAGAAGGCATACAAAGACGAGTAATACGTGATTTTATCAACGATTGTAGCTACGAAACCAATCGGTCGCTCGGCAAAGCTGACGGGAAAAGCCTGAGACCCGGAAACATTTCTCGTAGATGCCGAGCATTCATTAGCCCAACTTTGTGCTCCGTGCTAATGAACGGTATGCAGATACAGTAGATCTAAGCCAGAGACGATGATACGAGGATTCATTAGACGTAAATATTGATCACCCCGGGTCTATCAATCCCAGCTGCTATGTACCTGCATTCATGATTGTTCTAGCCTACGCATACATGCGAAGGGGAAGTGGCAGCAGACGACTTGCCACGTATAAAGTAGAAAGTTTGGCTATTTATTCATCTAATTTGGAACACGACTGAGACGAAATTAGGATCTGATCAAACCGGTCGTCCACTCAATCACCAATCTTACTTCAAGAGACTTTTGCGCATACATGGTGCACATTAAAGAACCAGCAATCAGAGAGACTTGAAGTTAAGGACAACTCACCTCACCATTGACCGTCATTTTGTTCTTTATCCAGCCTTCAGTATGAGTCTACCGTTTGTTATACCAATGGCATTAAGAAACTGTTTTCGATCCTAGGCAAGGAGATGAACCATCCATTCATTCTGCTCAATAGATATCACTTGAAATCTGTCAAGTAAATATTGTGGTCACTCCCAGGGCCTGGAATATCGGGTCCAGGTGACCAACCCAAGGTGACGTCTAGTGACGAGCCTATAGCTTTGAAGGTAACACAGGGAGAAACCTAACAGAGATTTGTCGGCATATCCATGTGCCTCGAACACACACAGTCAGAACATGCCATTATGTCTACTACATGATTTACACTTAATACGAACGGTCAATTAATGCCCTGGCATTGAATGCTGACTCTAAAATTAAGCGCCTTTTTTTTCTCGCGGAAGGGACCAATCAAGATAACTTTGATCTATAAATTCTGCTCTCATGTTTATAAGGTGCAATGTAAAAGCAACGTTTGTGGACGCTAACGGAAATTCGCGCTGAGGAGCGGATCAAAGTTTGTCCGTTTTGATCGTTATCAGCAGGTTGCGATGCTGGACGAACTGATTATGGCAATAAACCTCACCAATGAAGACGAATGCCTCGGTTGAGGCTATCAGGTCTCTAACAAGGGATATTATACGGGCAGGAACGTTTTTGTTTAAAGACACCCTTATGTGTTCCTCATTTTGCTGTTATTCATCACTGCACTGTCATCCCATCGTCATGGACTCAACGCACACTTCCGCTTCGCTTCAATGTTCTTGAGACCTCGTCACTATGCAAATCCCCCCTTCTTTTTCTTTCTTTTCTTTCTTTGGGTGTCAGACTGCGACAGTAGATTTTCTTTCTGCGACGCTGTCAGTGTTGAATTTTCCATCTTGACATGCTTCCTACCATTTCTAGAGTCGAGCTGGCTTCTCCCTGACTGACTCTGAGCCTGAGACGAGCCGATATTGATCGACGGCAGCTCAAATGCCGATTGGCTAGCAAACCTCTGACTTAAAATGTCATTGGCCATCGCTTCGCTCAGTTCCTGCTCAGAGTAGACGCTCCCCCATTGATTAAAGACGTCTGCAACTTTTTGTGGAAGGATGGAGTTATCCAACTCCTTTGCCTTTTGATCTTTCACAAATTTGGTCATGCCCAGACCAACACTTGCGGCAACAAATCTTGCCTCAAACTCGTTTGACGTCATCGTTTGAAGACGGTGGTAAATTTCAACAACAGAGTTAGCCTCACTTCCAACAACTTTTTCAACGTCACTCGCCTGCATTGTTTTAAGCTCTACACCCTTATTCTGGGAGTGTTCTGCCAGCTGAGAAAGCATCGAGTCCACTTCTTCCAAGTCTTTTAGTGGCGGTAAAGGCATCAGCTCCTGCGACATGGTAGCAGCGACATATGACTGTTCTGACTCCAAACGATTTAGTTTTGAGCCAAAAGCATAAGCCAGCTTTTGAATTTCATCTTCCGAACCAGCTTCGGGGAATGATCCTAAAGTTTTACGAAACTCAACGGCTTTTCGGCTCACTCCAAAAAACGCACTTCTATGAGGCGCATGCGATAAAGACGAGAGAACTTTTTTGGTGTCCTTCTCTTTCTGATCGGCTGCAAGATTTTCAAATGTCGAAAAAAGCCGATAGGATAACTGTAAATCTGTGCTGATCTCCCACAACGCATAGTGGTAGCCAGCCAGCGATGGCCTCTTGTGGAAGTTGTACCTATCTATATGTGGGTGGGTTATATTAATTGGGAACAGACTCATTGTCTGGACCGAAGTATCTCGCTCATACTGGAACAGGTATGGATCTTGAGAAAGGAATGCTCTGTGAGTGAAATCAACCCCAAACTGCAGCACGAAATTCAAGGGATGCGCCTGGGAGTATATGCAAACATTAAAAAGATAGTGGAAACGAGTCCCCTCTGGGTTGACTTGGGTTTCCAATGAAAGCTTGAGAGATGGATCTTGTTCCTCCAGATCATGCTTCCATGAAACTAACCGGGAAACATTGCTGCCGTCGATAAACACTAGCAAAACCTCTTTTGAGGTGAGTAAAATGGCATACTTGTTTGTTGTGGGAGGTCTCTGGAAATCCAAGATGTGAGACCAGGTTTTGGCACTAACAACTGCCTCTAGTTCATTGTTAATGACATCAAATCGCACGATAGAAGATCTACTGACGAAAAAAATCTCATTTTTGTTAGACCCCCACAGTATTCTCCGGAACGAAGATAATTCTGTGGGATCGTACAGCGAAACAGGCTCGCACTTGTACCTGACATTGCCCAATCTAGAGATTTCCAAAACACGGAAAGTGCCCGTTATATCAATAATACAGATCCGATTGGCATTCCACATGCAAAACTCCACGTGAGCGAAAACTTGGTCATTGATAGCCGATTTACCCACTTCTTCGAGCAGCTCGACGCAAATATCATCCATCGTGCCGATTTTCACCTTCAGCAAAAAAACAGCATCTGTGGTTCTAACGGCTAGAAATGGATGTACCGGTTTACGTTTTTTCTCTCGCAGTGCCTTTTCTTTGGAAAACACAACTTGAGTGATGGGGCGTTGGAAATCAATCGATATTGGATTGGTCAGCCGCGGCGTCTCGGCTATATATGAATCCTCCTCACATTTACATTCTACATCTTTGTGGTATATTCGAGATAAGTTTAACGTGGAACTTGATGCTCCTCCGACAAACGCCATTACGTCTTCTTTAACTGTAGAGATATCGGCTTTTGAAACGGGAGTAATGTCGAATAAATTCCCTACCGTAGGGTCGTACACTGAGTCTGACATGAGAAATTGAGACTCTGAATCTAGGGCTTTTACTAAACCCTCCGGTACAAAAAAATTTCGATCGAGAAAACTCCCAACGAGGTCTTTATTCACCCGATGCGAAACTCGGCCTTTCATGATGTCTATGCTTGAGTCTTTTTGAGAACTCATTATGACTCTATGTGATGCTGCGATGTTGTGCAGTGTGATCCCGCCGTCTCGTAGACGGGGGAAAAGCCATGGTGAGCAGGTCTCATTTCTAGTTGAGAAAATGGTGGGGCCATCGACTCCATACGCAAGCTGGGCTCCTAATCCTTTTCTGGAGGGCCACATCGTTAGATCATCCTTATGCAATTAATTTTTTTTTTTTTCACGCAGAATATTTTCTCGTGAGCTGTAAGGAGTCTTTTTATTGCTCAGAAGGTCCGTTTTTTTTTTTGGATGAATATCATTGATTTCAGGGGAGCTGTCCTCAAATTTGTAAATACTCTTCGGTCTGATCGAGTTCAAGATCACTTCCCATTTCAAGGACGTACACTGAGGTAGGTCTGGGCATCACATGGGGAGATATATCATCAAGCGTACAGAATAATTCCGAATGACCTGATAGCAAATAATCGCAAATAACCGCCATGCAGCGCTGAGATCGTTCAATAACAGGTCGATTGTATGATTGAGAACTATCTCCCTCTTTTGTTATTCCCAGCTTTTGATCTGTTGTAAAATCGTTGAAAAAAGACACGAAAATATCGCACTCCTTCAAAATCTACTCCTATAGCCCATAAAGACACTTGATGTGCTCTTGGCACAATAATTATCTGAGATCAGTCCTCAATTACACAGCGGAACATACATAGTACAACATATATAGTTTTCGATATGTTTCCTGGCTACAAGTCGGACATTCTCGAAGCACTCAACAGAGCCATGCGTAGCTTCTGGATAGAACATTGAGGGAGGACTGAGGCAAACTTTGAATGAGTCTTTTGTCACACAAAGCTCAATGGATCATCACAAAGGAAAGACACAACGCGACGGAAAGCCGAGTAAGACCATTGAGCGGGGAGCCTACCGCACCCACTGTTTCCTCTTTCGCACAACAAGCTAGGTCGTCAAACGAGAAGATGTGGCGAAAATCCCTCCCCTCTCTGCCTGTAGGGTGACTGAGAAATGCCTCCCGGTGTTCTCTATCAATACGAGATTCTCAATTGAGAGCTTTGAGCGAATATTTTTCCCAGTTCTCGATATGGCGAGTACATGAATGATGTATCTTTTGCTTGGTACGGCTTTGGCATCGATGCATAACCACCATTTTTGTTGGTCAAAGTATGCTTGACTGAATAACCTTCTGGGCTCGCAGACCGAAGTCGCATAACAACAAGGTAAGAACTGATTTTCTTCAACCTGATCCAATGGTACGTCCAGTCATCTCGAATTCTCGCATTTTCTCCGAGAGAATCGCGACATAACCCCATTCCAGTTGCCCGTATATTTAACTTGTCTGCCGCCCAGAAGCCTTTAGGAACGGGCATAGCCAATGATTGAACTTGGCTAATAAAATCTTAGGGATCATCGTTGTTAGCTTCAGGGGACTTGTGAGTGTATTTCCCATCCGGAGCATGGCTGGCAAAGCCAGAGTGCATTATTACCTCGGGAAGAGACTGCTGTACATGCGTGTCAAGGTATGAGAAGTTGACCATTCGTGCTTTTAAAGCTAAGCTCGATAATCGGAGAGCTGACTATCCTGGAAGCGGAGATCGAGAAAGAGAATCAGGAAATCGCAACGCAAATTGGTCGAGGGAGATTCAAATGCTGTCATCTCCTGAGCCTTGCTAATCTCTCAGAATTATCAGATCATATACAGGGATGGCTGTGCTTTTTCCTCATTGGCTACATTCGATTTGTCTTGAAATTATGGATCGGTAAAAGAAGGAACACCCTGGAAGATACAGTTTCAGAGGAAGAAAAAATGCTCGGTCTAGTCTGTCTTGAAGCTGTCTGTATGCAGCTGCTTTTCCTTTGTACCAAAGTATGATAGACGGGGAATTGCAGTTCACGCTCCGCGTACGTCCCAGAAACTTCAATACCCTACCGAGGAAGCCTAAGCCAATACCGACGAGAAAGCCCGTGCTATACACATTCGAAGCGAGTCAATATACTAGAGCGGAGTGATTACGCAGGGTGAGCATCTGGAACGATATTTCGGAAATGACATCAAGTCATAGATTGGTTTCCTGTGCGTACCAAGAGCGTTACCCTTGAGCCATTTATGCACTCTTTCCTTTTTCGACAAAGCTCCCAAGCTTGCGCTTCGTCGTAATCACAAACGCAGTCTTCCATTTGTTATGCTTTCATTCAACCGTCAGAGTTGTGACAAGGTGAGGCCTGAAGTGATACGTATTGATTCCACATCGTACAATACAAAAACAATACTTTTGTTCATCGACTCTAAGTAGAGTTCAACCACTTACTTGAAGCACATCAACAAGGTCATCCAACTAATGATCAAACTCTGTCACTAGCAATCCCGCTACTCGAGGCGACTGCGACTTTACGAAATTCATAAGACAAATCAAATAAGCTACTACACGAAAGCAAAGCGTTCTAAGTCAGGTCCACTCCACCGTCCGAATATCTCTCTGCTCGATCTGGAGTCAATCTGAGCTAGTACAGTTAGCTGGCGACTTTTCATCAAAAACAAGATCCCAGCCGATCTGACCTCCCAATCTCGGCAAAACCTCCGCCACACTCTGAACATCCTTGTCACCTCTCCCCGAGACATTCACAATGATATTCTCCTCCGGCTTCATAGTCTTGGCCAGGTTAACGGCGCCAATAATAGCGTGCGATGACTCCAACGCCGGGATTATTCCTTCGAGCTGCGACAACAGCCTAAATCCTTCAAGGGCCTCTGCATCCGTGGCAGCAATAAACTTTGCCCTGCCGCTAGCCTTCCAGGAGGCGAGTTCCGGTCCTACTCCGGGATAGTCGAGACCTGCAGATAGCGAATGGGTGTCGTGAATCTGACCGTCTGTGTCCTGCAGCACAAAAGTCTTGACACCATGGAAAACACCAGGTTTACCCACAGTCAAAGTGGCCGAGTGTCTGTCGGTATCGATACCGTCACCTCCGGCTTCCACGCCTAGCATTTTCACCGAGGTATCTTGCTCAAAGGGTGAAAACAGTCCCGTGGAGTTGGAACCACCTCCAACACATGCCACCACCACATCGGGCAGCTTCCCCTCGTTGAGCTCTTGAAACTGCGCTTTGGCCTCCTTCCCAATGACAGACTGGAAAGTACGCACCAGCGTTGGGTACGGGTGAGGCCCTATGGCGGATCCCACAACGTAGTGGGTTGTGCTCAAGTTGGAGACCCAGAATCTGAAAGCTTCAGAAGTGGCATCTCTCAAAGTCTTGGTACCGTTGGTCACAGCAACAACTTTGGCTCCTAAAATCCTCATCCGGAAAACGTTGAGTGCCTGCCGTCTCACGTCCTCAGCACCCATGAAAACGGTACATTCCATCCCAAATTTGGCAGCCGCGGTAGCGGTGGCAACGCCGTGTTGGCCTGCGCCGGTTTCAGCGATAACTTTTTCTTTCCCCAGTCTCTTTGCTAAAAGAACCTGTGCAAGCGCGTTATTGATCTTGTGGGACCCTGTGTGGTTCAGATCCTCTCTCTTGAGCCAAATCTGAGCTCCTCCAGCGTACTCGGTCAGTCTGTCAGCCTTGTGGAAAGAAGAGGGCCTGCCAATGTACGGATACAAGGCACGGAACTCATCCCAGAAGGTAGGGTCAGCAGCACAAGCCTCAAAACCCTTTTCGAGCTCAGCAAGACAAGTGTGAAGGGCTTCAGGAACATACTGTCCGCCGAAATCACCGAACCGTGGGTTGTACTTGTGCACTTCTTCAAATTCGGGCTTGAGCTTGCAGTCTACCGGATCAGATACGGTTGCCGGGAATGGCATGGATGGTTTCTCCTTCTCACTGCGTACATAGTCTCCCAAGATCGACTTGATATACTCCTTGGCAACCTTACCACGCTCGCCAGGCTGAGACTCGCCGATCAGAGTGATGATCTTACTGCCAATGACAACTCCATCAGCAGACTTACCCACGTTCAAGAAATGCTCTCTGGTACTCACTCCGAACCCAACGGCAAGCGGAGTGTCCTTGCTGAACTTGCGTATGTGGTTTGTCAGTTCGTCAATGCTGTTTGAGATGGATACAGTGGCTCCAGTCGTGCCCATACGCGAAACAACATAGATAAACGAGTCGGCGATATCGGCCAAAAGCTGTAGACGGGCATCAGTGGTACTGGGAGCCACAAGTGGAATGTAACTCAACCCGTACTTTGTGCAGTACCCACGAAACTTAACAGCTTCCTCAGGAGGAAGATCTACGATAATGTATCCATTGGCACCGGCAGCAGCAGAGTCCTGAATCATCTTTTCCTCTCCGTAAATCAACAGCGGGTTGTAGTATCCCATAAGGAGAATAGGAACAGTTACCCCTGCAGCACGCGCCTTCTTTACCAAATCTAAACACATAGGGATAGTGACCCCGTTACCTAAAGCAACAGTGTTGGCCACTTGAATAGTTGGTCCATCGGCAATAGGATCAGAAAAGGGAAGTCCCAGCTCGATCACATCGACCCCGCCGTCTTGCATCCCTTTCAAGATGGGAACCGTGTCTTCGATTGTCGGATACCCTGCGGTTATAAAAGTCACGAGAGCATTGCGGCCTTTTTGTTAGATCGTGGTATTTGGTTTACGTACCCTCTTTTTTGCAGTCGCTGAATGTTTGTCTAAGCTGAGCTGACATACTGTAGATATGTGTGAAAAATGCAAGGATATATATTAGAGGGTGAGTCAGTTCAGGGTAACATAATCAGTCTTTATGAGTAAGGTTGGTTTGATTCAAGAGATGTTTCTTATTTTGCAGGTCTTCTAGATCTTTGTCGCTGGAGGGATCCCTCTACTGGTTTGCGTAAAAGTTTTTTTCTTTCACTGATGGAGTACTCAAAAGTGGTGTAAATAATGAGAACCGCAGCTTATCAGAATTTGATATTAAAGAGCAGCTGTAAAATGCTTTCACAGATAACGTCGAACCAGAGCAAAAATTGCATAGGCACAATACTCTTTCGAAACCTATCATGTTTAGCCCATATTACGGCAGATTCGCTTAACAAAATAGCATACCTAAAAAGCAAGCTTCGCCAAAAAAGAAAATAGTCTCATTCGAATGCTGATTTGTTCCATATCCTGTGAGACTGTCGCATATCTAGCAGACAATAGGAGATTCTAATGTCTGCACGCAACATCATCACGTGCCCCGTGCATATGAATATGCAGGATGATGATGGTGAGTCCCCGTCGACATCGATGGGTGATGATAAGCAAAGTCGTCTTCGCCATGTATATGCTCTATTGTTTGCACTGGGATGGGTTGGTCTATGTATGTATGCATTAGATCTGTAATTCATCTTTGGCGGAATCACTTTCACAGTCTTGCCTTGCTGTTCTTACAACCTATTACGCTCCCCTTCAGTACACCTAGCCAAAAAATCTTCAGCTCTCTATCCCTGTAACGACAAGACCCCGGAAGGAGGTCTTGATTTTTCAACTAAAAGGTCAGGCATGGCCGAGGATTTGTAGGTGAAGCTGACCCGCAGTATTCTCATGTTGATTGCTGATTTCGAAGACTTCAATGGTTGATTTGTGTGACTTCTATTGATACATACGAAAGTTGACCAGAAGCGCCTCGTAGAGAGTCTGTAATCACACACTTCTAGGTTCCTTGAAGCGACGGAAAATCTTGGGATTACAATTGCGCCAAAGCGTATGCTTAATCAAGAGCGATGGGTTCGAACAAAAGTCTATACATGTGTTATCTTACTCATGAAAGCTTCGGGGTAATACAGAAGACTGAAATGATTGCAACAAATTTTTCGGAGCTTACAGCAATAGATTAACGTATACGCAGGAGAGGTGCATAAGTATGGGCCTTTAGTTCTTCTACTACATTCGATTGACCAGGGCACAAGAAAGATCATCCGGCTAAGGAATACACGCAGAGAAGAAAGAAGGATTGCCTTGATTTAGGGTTCCCAGGAGCCATCTCTCTTTTCTCGCCACTAGTTGTATCTTTTGGGTTGAATCAACAGAAGGAACGATGGACGATCTACTAGGACAAGCGGCATCCGCTGAAAATGATGCAAGCCTTCGTATTTAATGTCTTTCTGAAAGTGTGACAATGAACCTAGTTCATCCGCACTTTGCCCCGTGACTTTTGTGGGTCTTTCAACGGTTAATTATCGACTCAAGCGCCTTGCTATACCAGAGACTTATTTATTACAATCTCAATGCTGCAATGATACAGAGAGAAGCAGAGCACACATCATGGCGTCTGGAAAAGAACTGCAGACAATTTCAGAAAAGTTGCTGCGAGTACCATACAGTCAGTCTAGAAGCTCTGTCCTCCATGTCTTTAAAATGAGAGATAATGAGAATCAGAGGTTGAAAAGAGCAGCAGCTGACTGGCAGCCGAGAAAAAAATCAAGACAACATATGCTGTGCTGTGCGAAAAAAGATCTCACCTCCAAGACTGATTCTTGTACACTTTCGTCGCAAGCAGATGAAAAATTGATATACCAGAAGTAAAAGACAACAAATAATGGCCCCAGCCATAATGAGGTCGCTCCGTTCGAAAACTACCATCGTTTTCATCTGCATCAGATTTTTATATTTTGAAACTTCACTTCGTTACGCAAGACGTCGAGAAGTGGTTGAATTGGTGAGTATGAGATGATTCCATATAAAAAACGCAAGGTAGGTCTGAGTGGAGAAAATTGCGATTGAGGTGCTCCTTGTGCCGTTTTATGGCATTTTTTTCCTTCTTTCATGCTCTCCCAAAACAACTCGTGGAAAGCGTACCTTTTCGGTCATATTAATATGGATCTAGAGAATTCACTCTCCTGTGAAAGTGCCGCTGGCTCAACAAATCAGTTATCATTTTTTGTTAGTTCCTTTACCACATGGTTATGGCAAGCTCCTCTTGGCGGTTCGATGGAGGTACTCATCAGATGAGAAAACAACGCCCTCTGGGGTTTTTTTGATAACACAACGATTTTTCACATCGCGAAGTGCCTTCCAAACCGCGATAACGTACCTCTAGTTTCTTGAGGCACAGTAACGCATTCACGAAATCAATCTAGAATCCTAGAACATGACATTCGTGTTCTCACGGTTCAAGCGCTGAGAAACTGTCTCAGAATGGTCTACCCGAATTACGACATCAAATCAGACAGCCTCAATAGCTGTAAGAACTACAATAAAATTGGCTGATTTGCACTTCCCGTATTACGAGACACTGGCTTCCTTGCAGGACTCACTCCAGGACTCATGGTTGGAGTTGATACATTGGAAGAAGGGGGTCTGGGATATCGCCTTTTAGGCGGACTTTTCCTTTCGGAACCTTCAGAAAAAGTCACCTCATGTTGTGCTATCTCTGGCTGATCGTCCTCCACTCCTAGCTGCTCCTGACTATATTTTATAACCGAGGAAAGTTTGTTGTATCTTTCTACGTAGCTAATGATCTCGCCCTTGAGAGTCTGTACTTGCGACTGAATCTCCTGAAATGCCTCAGCAGCTGCGGTTAGAAGATGAAGTAATTGGGCTACTTACGTCTTGAGTCAGAAGAAAGATCAGACATTAATCTGAGAAATTCCATCATCTCGTATCGTAAAGTGGACACCTAAAGTTAGCAATATTTCGGACTTGGGACACACTTACTATAGATTTGACATCACTTAGCTCAGTCAGTACCAGATCTACATCCACTTTACCGGATATAAGATCATCGACTGAAATGCCTTGGGGAAACCTTTCAGAGACTTCAGACATTGTTACGTTGGCGCACACATCCGCACACCATATTCCCTCTCTGTCAACTTCTCTTGAATACATCTCGAACCTTATCGACCATACGGCAATTTTTAATCTAATATTTCCTCGCAAAGTATCCTCCATACTTTGACTTTATTATTTAAATCGACATATAAAGGCCTTTACACTCGTATTTTTGAATGCTCAATCAAATATACACATCTTTTTAAATTGATGGAAGCAGAAACCGAAAAAATCATGCAACCTCCGCAAAAAATAATATCGCGCACAAATCTGATTTATTTGACTCTGTCAGCTCTTGAACTATTTGAATGTATCCATGCTTACAGCAAAATTTGAATCGGCCTTTACTGGTTCGGTGTAGGTGTTCTTCTCTTGGAAAAGTCGCACTCAAAGGTAGTCCCATATTCTGTCTCTGTTTCTAATATACGGGCAACTCTTGATTGACAGGCAAGGTTCTAGGCACATGACTATTGTCGAAGGCGTATGAGGTTCGCTGCACCTTCATTTACCAAATCATCACGTACTCCCCACCCATGCTCAGCATAATAGGTCTACGACAACGTCAGCAGCTTTTAAGTAATTGTCAGTCATTTGCAAGAGAGCAAAATCCATCAAGCCGAAACCTCAAAGGTTTCAAAGAGGGGACTCGAGACTACATATAACTCGGTGCCATAGGTTAGTTTCCCCAAAACAGAGTGTCCTAAAAACTGCTGGGTTCACAAAATGAATTAAACTGCCTTTTTTTGAACTCTCTCTCTAATAACGACACTCTCGCCCTTTGCAACCCAGTCACTTCCAAACTCTGTGTTCAACACGTGTAAAGAACAGCCACACCACCGCTCTACCGTAGGCTTGTCAAGCATAAAGTAGCCACTTTTGATAACGTCTCGGGCCTTTTTGGTAACATCTTTGCATTTGAATGACATTATTTGGCGGTTTCCCATAGAGGTCTCAGACATATAAACACCCCTCCAACCCAAAAAGTCGTCAGTGGCTAAATAAAATAGCACTTCCCTCAGATGTTCTAGTCTATACTTGAAGCACACCTCGAAAGCCGCTACAAGGTCATTGTTAAAGTGAGCCAAATGTAAACACAGATAAGTTGCCATTTCCGAAATCACGTGTTCCTCAATCTCCACCTCAAAACATATTGTATTCAGAATATGGTTCACAGCCGGGATATAGGTTTGATAACGAAGGTGTTCCACAGCCACTCTCACCGAATACAAGTACACGCTTAACGAGAACTGAGTGGAGGACTGGCCAAGAAGAGATTCTCGCAACTTTCCCAAAGATTTGAGCCCGCAGTCTAGATCAGTTTGTTTTGGATCTCCACTCAACAGTTCTTGAACCTTTGCGAAAAAAACTCTTCTTCGCTGAGGGTCATCTTTGAGTCTTGTGTCGTTGCTTCTGCTTATGGAGCCATAATGATCAGGCTCAGTCTTTGAGAACCTCAACTTGCGAGCGAGCGCTTTTTCTTTATCTGAGTCCATCCACCCTCACACTTTTTTCTCGCGCTGTCTTGTCTTTATCTCAATTGCGTAGTGCCAAAGTAGGAACAGAAAAATAATGCACGACGCGAAAAATGTAGTTTGAAAAACCGCATTATAGCACCCTGTTCCAAGTTTGCAACCTTGAGCAGACTGCACCGGATCCGACATCTTCACCTTGGAGTCGTAAAACCGCCCGAAGTGCCTTGTGAAGAAATAGGTTGGCACGATTGGGGAAAGCCCTATAATCCCCCACATCATGGAGAATCTCTCCAAGCCGAACAAGTCACACACCAGGGCTGGATAAGCCGAGTAGTTGAATCCATAGCCCAGACCAAGAGTAATAGAAGCTATTGACAGCTGGTCCAGTTTAATGGTGGCAAACCCAAGCACACCCTGTACTATTGCAATTGAAATGGCTGGAAATATCAGCAGCCATCCTCTATACTGTTTGTACCTTCCAGTGAGTAGATCGCCGCATAAGCCTGCTAATACTCTGCCAACGCACGAGGATATGGATATTAGAGCCACCTGCAATTGCTGATCCTGCTGTACCAAATGTTCGTAATCTTCCTGCTCGGAAAACTCACTCGTCAGAGATCGCACAATGTAGCCACACGAATATATGTACAGCTGACCGAGAGACGCCACTATTCCCAGTATACTGCAAAGGGCCCAGAAACGAGATCCCTTTAATAGCGACCATATAGATAATTTGGGGTTGTGGGACCTACGATTCCCGCGTGATGGCGAAGCCATACTTTCCAGCTCAAAGTACTCGATCGGGGAGTTAACCGGGTGTACGCGTCTTTCCCAGTCGCAGTGACATATTATTGGAGCGTTTGCTAAGCAAATCAAACCACTAGATATAGCTAAAAACCTCAAAAGCCCCCCAGTATCGCCTGGAAAGAACTCTAGTCCCATCAAGGAATAAAAGAGTGCGCTGAGACCGTACATGGCGATGGGGATAGAAGTTGCCATTCCTCTACTTTGAGGGAATTTGGAAGCACAGCATTTGAGACACGCAGCATTAATCAAAGTGGATCCACTTCCAATGAGAAATAAATAGAGACATGAAAGATTAGGCTTAGAGATAACCTTGTGGAATTGGGTGTAAAGGCCAAAATAGCTTCCCGAGATACTAATTGATCCAGCAACAATAGGTACAGTTAGTCCGTACTGATCTACAAGAAAACCGGCGAGCGGGCCTGATAGCAGCGACCCCGTTGAACCTACCATCGCAACCTTTGAAGCCTGTGCAGCTGTATAATCCAGCCTGGTGGCCAATTGTGGGGAGTACGCAGAATACAGGTATAAAGTACCGCAAACTAGATCTAAAATGTTAGATTGTCTCTATTTGTCCACTCACTGATGATGGCACACGACAAGATTGTGACCCCTCTTGGTATCATGGTGTGTGGTTTTAAACTGCTCAGATGTTAAGGGGACTGAAAGTTGCATTTTTCGGATCTGATCAATTCAGCATTGGGTGTTTGGAAAAGCTTTTGAGACTACGAAATGGCAATCCAACCCGGTTCTCGCACATTGATATTGTGACCCGTTCCGCAAAACGTGCGGGACGTGACAAGAAGCAGACACTGGATGTGCCTATTGCATCGTTTGCTGAACAAAAGGGACTGACTATTCGTAGATGTGACACAAAGTTAGAAATGAACCAACTGGTTGATTACGGTTACAATATATGCGTAGCGGTGTCATTTGGGAAGCTTATACCATCTCACTTTCTAGGAAGCTTGGAGTTTGGAGGGTTAAATGTTCACCCTTCTCTTTTGCCACGTTACAGTGGTGCTTCCCCCTTGCAGCAAGCTCTGCTTAACCACGACAGGTATACCGGTGTCACTCTTCAGACGCTTCACCCGACAAAGTTTGACCGAGGAGAGATATTACTACAGCAGACTATCGACGCCGAAACGATCGCTGCTCCACTCACACTCACAAATTTGTCAGAGAGGTTATCCAGCATAGGAGGCGACTTGTTGTGCGATGCCATGGAGAAAGAACTTTACCTAAACCCTCAACCCATGAAACCTTGTTACGACTATAGCTATGCGGGGAAAATACGACCTGAGGTGAGCGAAATAGACTGGCTCCAAGATTCCGCTGATCACATAGTTAGAAAGTTCAACACACTGGGGCCCCTGTACACGTTCAAGTACTGCCACAGGGATAAGAAGGTGAAGCCTTTTACTGGGTTGAAACGTGTCATTTTAGGGAACGTTGAGAAGGTGGCGACCCATTCTAATTACGGCGTGGGGAGGTTCTGGCAAAGTCAAGATATGTCCCACTTGTACATAAAAGCCAAAGACGGAGTTATTGGAACGACATCGATAAAGTTTGAAGGGTTTGGCTACCAAACTCCTAAAAGTTTCCTACACAGTCTCACGAAAAGAGCAGGAAACACTGAGTGGACTTTCATAAAACGGCATACACAGAGCGAAAATTCGTAATGTTTTTGACATTTGGTCTATACGACCATCTATTTCAATTTGTAAAAGAGCTTTGGAGCAGCACAGTCGTTAATGCAATGTTGAAGGTGGAAAAACTCTTCAATACAGTCTTCTTTGTGGTCTTGCTTAGCATAATCTGGCTCTTCCATAGCTTTGGTAACTCTCTCTGCACACTCATGGTAGTGGTGAAGATAAGGCTTACATGTGGAAGTTTCGGCACATTCGTTTTTGAGTGCGTCAAATTGGTCAACTTGTTCTTCTTCATCTTCATCGTCCTCATCCTCGTCTTCTTCATCCTCTTCGTCTTCGTCGTCGTCGGACGTTTCTTCCTCTCCGTCATCTGATTTAGACTCTTCCTCATCATCATCGGCAACGTCTCCGGCTTTTTGAGCGTTATCCTCTTCCTCCTGTTCTTCAGTGTTTAGTTTTGGTTCCTCTTCCGGCTAATCATTAGTTTGAAAATGGCGTGAAAATCTTGTACTCACCTCCTCAGCGTAAGCAGCTGGTACGACAGACTCTATCAAATCACGCAGGAACGACATACTAGATGTGGAATATTAAAATTGAGTGTCTCAAGGTGATTACCTTTTGGAATAATTGTGAAAAAACTATTGGTCAGGTGGGTTTGGTAAAATGCGCACGACCCCTGAGATTACGTAACAACCTTTTGAGAGAAGCGAAGACAAGCGGCTTGTAAATGGAAAAAGAGGTTTATGGAACCTTTCCTCACCTTATCTGTCATAAATATTGCTGAACAATATATTCTGTGCTTTATACTTAAAATCGAGCTGACATCTTTTGATGATGATACCTAGCTGACCTGGTAGCTTTGACGCTACTGCTTCTCTTAAAGTGAAGCTTTCAAGAACAAACTGCTCAGGATTTTACAAAGTGCTTTTACAAGCGTACAGTTGACTTGTCTATTTTATAAGTCTGTCAACTTTAGATTTTCAGAGAACAGCTTTCATACCAACTTGTCTTATATAGCACTAATTTGGCCACTTCATGATCTAGCAGTTTTGCTACTGTCTTGCTTCATTCTAGGTTTTTGAACAATTCAGCCAAGCTTCGGGAGACGACGAGACTCTCATGATCGAGGGCAATGGCCTACTCTTGTCACACTAGCCTTTCGCAGCGATTTATAATGCACCTTCAGATATGTCTGGGTCTACCTCAGTCGACAGAACTCTACCAAAAATCAGTCATCTTATACGCTCGTGTGCACAGAACACGTAAGCCCATCCCCTTGCTGCCATTCGCCTCAATAGCGTCTGTATGAGAGCCGACTAAAGCGGAAAGATATTTTTACAAAGAGGTGAATTGCCTAAATATAACACTTTTTAATCATTTGTAGAATTTCACGATGTACGCTTAAAATGCGGGGTTAGTAAACCTGCGTCTTTGCAACCTTTCGAAAGCTAACATCTGCTGCGTCATCTCACTTAGCGGTTATTTGTGATTACATAATGATAATCTGAAATGGAGTAACAGCGTAGTGGCGTCACCAGCGAAGCTTATTTCAGCCACTCAGATCTCGTAAGCCCAATTTCATCTGATCGAAAATTAGCGTTGTTTCAAATTCATCATTTACACTGGTGGCTAGTTGTTGCTTGCGCAATGGAGGAAGGTCGTCAAGTAACCAATTTCGCCAATATAAATATCTAGACGCGCGTTTTAGTGCCACCCCTTGAATGCATATTTAAGCGCTTTATACAAACAAAACTTATTATAAATCACTTTGCGACGCATTCTTTGTGGAAAATAACACTCTAAACGTTCAAGATGACTTCGGAGCAAAAAATTGGCGAACAACCCGTGGCTGAGGAACAACCCATCATTGAGGAGAGAGTCTTTATCGGGAACATCGACTATAAGACTAAGAAAAAGCATATCGCTGAGTTCCTGCAAGGATTTGATGTCGAGTCCATTGAGATTCCCGTAACAACCATCAAAAGAGGCGACGCCTATTTGAGAAGGGGCATGGGTTTTGCGTTTGCTACAATGAAGACAAAAGAGGAAGCACAGAGGGCTGTGAACACTCTTGATCAGACTGTTCTCAATGAAAGAGAAGTTGTGGTTAAACCTGCGAGATCTCCTATTAGAAGCAGATCAGAGGGAGAGAGCAAGCGCCGGAGAGGAAGGAAACCCAAGTCTGAGAAGCCCAAGGAGGAGCAAGATGATAAACCTGAAACCCCAGTAGTTGCTACAATGAAAGTCCCTTTGAGCGAAGGCATTCCTTCAAAGGATACCGTTGTTGTGAAAAACCTTGATGAGGAAACTACTGTTGAAGAGTTACGGGAGGCGTTTGCGGAGCTTCAACCGGAGTGGGTTCGTATTTTAAGAAGAAACCTGCCTCTTCACATTGTGAAAAAACTCAAAAGAGAAGAGATCTTCATCAAGCACAAGGGAATTGCGTTCATTAGGTTCATCGATGAGGCAACTCAAAAGAAAGCTATTGAGATGTTCAATGGTAAGGAAATCAAGGGCAAAATCGTGCAAGTGTCTATCGCTATCGATTCCAAAGTTCCTGTCGAGAATGGGAACTCGTAATGTTGTTTTTGTTATTATAGTGTTTTAATTTGAAATGTGAAAAAGGTTTATATTACGATCCACACACCTTCTCTGTAGCCCTAACAGAATGTCACGTGCTCGACTGTGAAAGTGACTTGTTTTCCCCCTCCTTTTCTTGGTCGTGCCCGCACCAACACTCTTTGGAATTTTCACACCTTAAAAAATTGTACACCAAACCACAGAACTTGCGCAATGGGTAGAGTCATTAGAAATCAAAGAAAGGGTGCCGGTTCTATCTTCACTTCTCACACCAGACTGAGAAAGGGAGCTGCCAAGCTCAGAACCTTGGACTATGCTGAACGTCATGGTTACATCCGTGGTATTGTCAAGCAAATCATCCACGACCCAGGTAGAGGTGCCCCGCTCGCCAAAGTTGCCTTCCGTGACCCATACAAGTACAAGCTTAGAGAGGAGACTTTCATCGCTAACGAAGGTGTTTACACTGGTCAGTTTATCTACGCAGGTAAGAAGGCTTCTTTGAACATTGGAAACATCTTGCCTCTTTCAGCTGTTCCAGAAGGTACCATTGTTTCTAACGTTGAAGAGAAGGCTGGTGACAGAGGTGCTCTTGGAAGAACTTCTGGTAACTATGTTATCGTTATTGGACACAACCACGATGAGGGTAAGACCAGAATCAAGCTCCCATCTGGTGCCAAGAAGATTGTCTCTTCTGACGCTAGAGGTGTCATTGGTGTTGTTGCCGGTGGTGGTAGAATTGACAAGCCTTTGCTTAAGGCAGGTAACGCTTTCCACAAATACAAGGTTAAGCGTAACTCTTGGCCAAAGACTAGAGGTGTGGCTATGAACCCAGTTGACCATCCTCACGGTGGTGGTAACCATCAGCACATTGGTAAGGCCTCTACCATCTCCAGAGGTGCTGTTCCAGGTCAAAAGGCTGGTCTCATTGCTGCCAGAAGAACCGGTTTGCTCCGTGGTACCCAAAAGACCGCCGACTAAATTTGATGTTCATAATTTGTGTATTCGGTGTAATTCAAAATATCTGTGGAATGAGCGAGATGTTAGAGTAGAGTGATGTAAAATGTATACTGTTTTGTTCTAGCCTCGCACAATAGAGAGTTTCTGCATTCACATACATGATGGTTTTACTGATTATTTCTCCTATCCACGTCACTCTGATACAGATCATTGTACTGGTTATTTAAAATAGCGATAGAAGAATGGCACATTTAGGTCCACAGTGAGCTGCCACCATCAATCTACCTTAGCCGGCAGGATCCCCCATAACAAGAAAAGGATCTAGCCACAAACCAGTCAGGAAGCGGACTCACTCAACACCACTCGTGAGTACAGTAAATCTGGTTTAGGAAATTTATAACCCGATAACTCCTGCTCTATCAGTACAATACCCTGTCATGATTAGGAGGAGAGAACTTACACAAGATGAACAGCAGAAGAAATATGATGAAATGCAGCTAAAGCGTGTGAGTACATCAGACGCACGGCACGCCTTTAACTGCATATAGATAAGGAGGTAAAATTAGTCATGGCCTAGAAGAAGAACTACAATAAAACTTTTCACCAGCCCCAAAAAGCCAGCTTAATACGCCTTGATCTTATTTTTTTTTTCTCATTTCAATAAGTCTTACATCCCGATAAATCCGCCTTGGTTTTTCTTATTGTATCGAGCCCTCCAGCCTGCAAACCTTTCGCGCGTACGGCATCTGCACACGCAGAATATATATAGTTAATTACATTCCTCTAAACTTGCCACTCCAAGTGCTATGTCGCTTTTCAATTCGTCTCAGCTGTGGGATTACGACGATTTCTCTCCTCATGCGAGACACTGGTTGCTTGACGGAGCGATCCCAACCGGACTGGCCGGAGTATCGATTTTGTCGGTCCTTTACAAGATGGTTAAAAATCATGGAAGAGGCAAATCCGTTCAGTTGCCAGTCACTCCGGAGGACGAACCTTTGATGGCTACCAGTGACTCAGTGAACGATTATGGAACAACAGAGAAACCCCAATTGAGTTTGTCGCAACGTCATTTCGATATCTCGCGTATGAAGCCACAAAGGGACGACGGCTCTCCTCACGGGACTCTTCAGCTAGTTTTCCCTTCTTTTGCGGATAGAACAAGACTCGTTGCTGAAATGGTGCTTCTTGTGCTGCAATTGGCGATTTCTATTTCTACTATTTTGGTGAGCTCACTCAGGTCTGAATGGTCAGATGCTCGGTATGTTCCTTATTTACGCCTATTCTTCTCTCTTTATGTTGTCGCTCTGGCTGTGGTTCGTATGATGAAACTGCCCATGCCAAACCTATGGACTCACTCAGCCACAATCTACGGATTGGGTCTCTTTCCAGCCGCTCTCACTTTCAGATCCGCTGTAATCAACAAATCTATGGCAAGCGTGCATGTTTGGTATTATATAGTTGAGTTTTCCATTGCATTGCTTCTTGTTGTGATAACTTACACCGCAAAAGTTGGCGACAGACCAAGTCAGGTTTATGTTACCGACCCAGAGATAAAACCCTCTCCAGAAAGCGTCTCCAGTCTTTTCTCCATCATGTTTTACTCTTGGGTTGATCCAATGATCTGGAAATCCTACTGGACCCCGATTGCGAAAACCGATATTTGGGGGCTCCGTCATGACGACTATGCCTTTTACGTGCTTCGCAATTTCAAAGCGATGAAAACCAGAGCAAGATTTACTATCAAAATGATCAGCTATTTTAAGTACTATCTAGCGGCGCAGTCTTTCTGGGCTCTGTTGGATGCCATTTTGATCTTCTCTCCCTCTGTGCTGCTGAAACGTATCTTGGAATACGTTTCAGAACCCTCCACTACCCCTGCCACACTCGCCTGGCTTTTCGTGTTTCTGATGCTCTTTTTGCGTCTGCTCGACTCCATGGCCAGCGGAAGATCTTTGTATTTGGGAAGAAGAGTATGCATCAGAATGAAGGCTTTAATTATATCTCAGGTTTATGCCAAGGCTTTGAGAAGACGCATTACCGCTCCAGAAAATAAGGACGGCAAGAAGGAGGAACAAAAGGAAACTGGCGAATCCGACACTCCTGCCGATGAATCTTCTCAAAAGCCCTCAGAGCTGGGTGCTATCATCAACCTGATGGCTGTGGATGCTTTCAAAGTGTCAGAATTTTGTGGTTACTTGCACTATTTTGTTGGTGCTATTTTAATGGCCACTATTGCCATTGTGCTATTGTATGGTCTTTTAGGCTGGTCTGCTTTAGTGGGATCCGCATCCATTGTTTTCCTGATGCCTGTGAACTACAAACTCGCCATGAAACTGGGCGACCTGCAAAAAGACATGCTGGAGATCACCGATCAGAGAATTCAGAAACTCAATGAGGCGTTTCAAAGTATCAGAATCATCAAGTTTTTCGCTTGGGAGGAAAAGTTTGCCCAAGGAATCATGAACACCCGTAATAAGGAACTGGCTTTACTCAAGTGGCGTTCTATAGTTTGGGTTTTTGCTGCTTTCATGTGGTTCATTACTCCAACTCTAGTCACTTTTCTTTCCTTTTACTGTTACACGATCGTCGCAGGTAACACGCTAACCACACCGGTGGCTTTCACCGCGCTTTCGCTCTTCAACCTGCTGAGAACCCCACTGGATCAGCTGTCCGACATGACCTCTTTTGTCATTCAGTCCAAGGTTTCGCTTGACCGTGTGGAAGCTTTCCTTTCCGAAGAAGAAACTGATAAATACGAGCAGCTGAGTCAGCCAAGAGGACCGACTTCTCCGAAAATTGGTTTCGACAATGCCACGTTTTCGTGGAACAAACTTTCAGAAAGCGACTTTAGACTTCGCGGGCTGAACGTTGAGTTTAAGGAGGGAAAATTGAATGCCATTTTCGGTCCCACTGGTTCCGGTAAAACCTCCTTGCTTCTTGCCTTGTTGGGAGAGATGCAGCTACTAGAGGGAGCCGTTTTCCTTCCAGGTACAGAGCCGCGTGATGCATTGTTGCCGGACCCGGCTACAGGTCTCACTGACTCTGTGGCTTATTGCTCTCAGTCAGCGTGGCTGTTGAATGACACGGTTAAAAATAACATTGTATTTGCTGGAGAGTTCAACGAGCAAAGGTACCAGGGTGTGATTGAAGCTTGTGGGCTGAAACGCGATCTGGAACAGCTTGAAGCTGGAGACGCCACCGAAATCGGTGAAAAAGGTATAACGCTATCTGGCGGACAGAAACAGCGTGTGTCTTTGGCAAGGGCTCTGTACTCGCCTGCAAAACACGTGCTTCTAGATGACTGTTTGAGTGCTGTGGATTCTCACACCGCGCTTTGGATCTACGAAAACTGTATTGCCGGGAGACTCATGGAAAACCGTACTTGTATCTTAGTATCGCACAACGTTGCGCTAACCGTACAGAAAGCTGACTGGATTGTATTGATGGAGAACGGTAAGGTCAAGAGTCAAGGCACTCCTGATAGTTTACTGGGTTCAGGCGAATTGGGAGATGACCACATGATCAAGACAAGCGTTATGAACTCTCGCGCTGCTTCCGCAAGCAATATCAAGAGTTTGACCGATACAAATGCCGCGCTTGAGCGAGGCGCATCCAAAATCGATGCAAAGCTGAAAGCGGTCAGCGATGCAGCGGAAGCTGAAGCCGTTGAAGGAGCCGCCAATCCCGATTCTTCTACAAAGAAGGGCAAGTTAATTGAGGAAGAAACTCAAGCTACAGGAACAGTTGACTGGGGAGTTTACTCTTGGTATAGTCACGTGTTTGGTGGTGTATTTGTCTGGGTGCTGCTTGTGCTTATGATGTTTGGCTCACAACTCATCTACATGGGCCAATCTGTTTGGCTGAGAAAGTGGTCCCTGACTGCAGAGGACTCTGTGGTTTCTGTATTGTCATCTCCCATGGTTTCCGCTGGATGGGGGACTTTCAAAGCCACACTCTCTCGCGTAGACTGGACGGCACCCATTGGAGGGGAAAAATTCCGTGTTTTCTCTTCTGGTCATTCCACCCTTTTCTATATCTTTGTCTACACCCTGATCGGGGTTGGCTACTCGTTTGTTGCCTGCTTGCGTGTTTTGATCACCTTCCTGGCCTCGGTAAAGGCATCTGGTACCATCTTTGAATCTCTTTTGGACAAGGCTCTACATGCTAAAATCCGGTTTTTCGATGCAACTCCTATTGGAAGAATCATGAATAGATTTTCCAAGGATATCGAGTCGGTGGACCAAGAACTGGGGCCATATGCTGAAGCATTTGTCATGACCGTTATCCAGTGTTTTGCGACTATTGGTCTGATTTGTTTTGTCACTCCTGGGTTTATTGTTTTAGCCGTTATCATTGGACTACTGTACTACGTCGTTGGTATCCTCTATCTCTCCACTTCGAGAGAGCTGAAACGGTTTGACTCTGTTACTAGGTCTCCTATCCATCAGCACTTTACAGAGACTTTAGTTGGAGTGACCACCATTCGTGCTTATGGTGACGAGCGTCGTTTTATGAGACAAAACTTGGAGAAGATCGACGATAACAACGCTCCCTTTTTCTACATGTGGGTTGCTAATCGCTGGCTCTCCTTCAGAGTGGACCTAGTGGGCACTTTTGTCAGTTTCTTTGCCGGAGCTTTTGTTCTTTTGAATGTGCATGTTCTAGATGCCGGTTTGGCCGGTCTTTCCCTTTCGTACGCTATCGCTTTCACCGATTCCGCGCTTTGGGTGGTGAGACTCTATGCCACTGTCGAGATGAACATGAACAGTGTGGAGAGGTTGAAAGAGTATTTGGACATTGAGCAAGAACCTCCGGCCGAGGTTCCCGAAACCAAGCCGCTGGCGTCGTGGCCAGAAAAGGGAGAAATCGAGGTTTCAAATGTTTCTCTCAGGTACGCTCCAGAACTTCCTCGGGTGATCAACAATGTTAGTTTTAAAGTAGAAGCCAACCATAAAGTGGGCATAGTGGGTAGGACAGGTGCCGGTAAATCTACCATCATCACCGCTTTTTTCCGGTTTTTGGATCCGGAAGAGGGCTGTATAAAGATTGATGACGTGGACATTACTTCCATCGGTTTAAAAGACCTCAGGACGGCTATCACCATCATCCCACAGGATCCTACTTTGTTCACCGGTACGATTCGGTCTAATTTGGACCCGTTTGAACAGTACACTGACGATGAGATTTTCCGGGCTCTGATAAGAGTGAATCTGATTGAAAGCGAAACTGAATCCTCTGCAGAAACAGAAAATGCCAATAAGTTTCTCAACTTGGACAACGAAGTCACTGAGGGAGGATCCAACTTGTCTCAGGGCCAAAGACAACTGATTTGTTTAGCTAGATCGCTTCTGAAAAGTCCAAAAGTTATACTGCTGGATGAAGCCACCGCTTCTCTCGATTACAGCTCTGATCAGAAAATTCAGCATACAATCAGAGACGAGTTTGCCGGTAGCACTATTCTGACCATTGCGCATAGGCTCAGATCCATCATTGACTACGACAAAATTCTGGTTATGGATGCAGGTAGAGTAGTGGAGTACGATGACCCCTACGCGCTTATTGTGGACAAGTCCTCTTTGTTCCACGACATGTGTGACAATAGTGGTGAGCTGGATGTACTTACACAGGCTGCAAAAGAATCTTATGTGAAGCGGCGAAACATTTAGCTCTATAAATTATTCTGTTTATCCCATTGTTTTATCACTAATCCGTCTTGCAGTAGTTTGGGATTTTGCACCAGCTCATAGCCGTTGATGTAAGGTAGTACTTTAAACATGACGACCCAATATACAGCACACAGTGCCAAAATAAAGAGCCCCGTGTACGCGTAGTTAGGGAACGGGTTCTCCTTTGATGGGACAAGAGGCCCTACAGATAGGAAGACAGATAGTGCAAGAATAAAGGCGATTGCCCAATACGGAGCCCTGATTGAAGACTCGCACTTCCGCCTCCTAACTAAAAGTATTCCAACCGCCAAAAAGGCAAGAAAGATCTGCTGCGGGTAGCTCTCCAGGTTGACCACATAGTTGTAGATGTTTCCAGGAGTTTTGAACAAGAGAAAGCTGCATGTGATGACAAATGGGATGGAGAGAGCTGGAAGCGGAGCTCCAAAGGGGATATTAGCAGCGAAAAATTTTGAAAAGGGAAGAAATCCTTCTCGGAAAACTTCCTGATTCATCCGGGAGACTCCATATAGAACAACAAACACGTTTCCTGCTGCGCAGGCAGATATGGAAAAGGTTAAAAACTGTCTCCCCACTTTATAGCCGAACAATTTTTCAAACAAGAGGCTTCCTAACAGCTGGCCCGATTTACTCAATTCCTCTGGTGGAATTACCACGAGGTATGCCAAATTTATAAGCAAGTAGCTGATCAGAACAACAACCAGAGAGAGCGGGCCTGCTATTCTGAGGGTTTTATCTGGATTTTTAATCTCAGAAGTGACCGTATGAGCGGAATTCCATCCTCCCAGTGAGAATGTAGCTTTCATGAATGCTGCAGAGATTGAAGCTATACTCACTTCACCATTCTGTTTATTGTGTAAAAAGAGCTGACTCTCGATTCCAGTAATACTGGAGGGGAAAAGAGCAACGTACAGTCCCGTCACACTGAGAACCAGGAGCAAAAATAATTTCAAGGCACCTATATAGTTTTGAGCTAGTACTCCATAACGTATGGATGTACCGTGAATAATGGTGACTAGCATTAAAAGCACCAAACCAACATATCTTCCGCTTGCTTCTCCTGCATCGTCCACGCCTATACTGTACAAAAAGTACTGGCCGAAAACGAGCGTGTTGGATATAGCGAATCCAAACAAGACAGAGTATATGCTGACGACTACACTAGTAAGCATTGCTGGTTTGTAGTATATAAACTCGAGGAATACTTTGATTCCCCCACTTCGAGGCACTATGGATCCCATCTCCAAATAGACAGAAAGCCCAGCAAATGCCATCAGTCCTGCGAGTACCCATACGAGAAAAAATAAAACGGGACTACCACCGACGTCATTGTATATCAGAGCTGGGGTGGCGAAAATTCCTGAACCAACTATCCGAGAGACGAGAAGAACTAGTGTGGAGAAGATTCCCAGGTGTCTCCCTTGGGGAAGCTCTTCTAAGTCTGTCAAGTACGATACAGTTCCAAGCGCAGACGCTGAGATGGGCTCACCGGATTCTAAAAGTGCATTCCTCTCACTATCTGAGAGAATCTCCTTGACTGAGAGGGAATCGTCTTCGATATTGCTCTTGGCGTCTGATTTCTGGTCGATGAGCATGTTGATAGTGCGGCGCGTTCAATATGCGAGATTATGCATAATGTGTATAATTGATTACGTGATATAAAGGACCGAAAGTCAAAGCTGACTTCCGGGAAGGCGATCTCGATCACCTCGAGAGGAATTTGGTGTAGTAGTATTACTACCGTCGTATGTGTTGATTTTGCGAAATTTCGAAAGCTTCTGTGGGGGCATCAGTAGTTGAGCAGCCTCCACAGGGCGAATCATTCTCAGTAATGATTGTCCTTTTAAATTATCCAGTGACCGATCGTAGTAATGGTGTTTGTTCATCATTTACAATGTAAGGCTTACATCCGCCTCCTTTTTAAACCGACTTATGTGGGGAAACAATGTGACGTGACACATCATGAGTGGCTTACCCGCATGCCAGATGGAATTCATAGATGCTCAGACTTCTATTCCGCTCATTCATGATTGCCTGTCTTAATTCAAATAGGCCATGGTCGTCCCTTCTTTTTCCACTGCATCACATTGTTTTTCGACACATCGGCTGATGATCTCACACTATGAATAAGATACAATTTGTAGATATGCAGATAAGTGCCTTGGCCATGGGCTCGTAAGATTCATGGACGTTACCAAAGCTCTTTGTTCTTCGATAAGTGCAAGTCACAAAGTTGTGTCAACAGAATTTGCGGATCAGCAGGTCATGGTTTTTGGAGCCATTGAACACTAACCGGATTTGGAGCTGGGAAAGCTCATTCTCCATATATTTGACTACTCACCTGGAAGGGAGATGTGTTCCACGATTGTTCACCAACACGGAAGCTGTCAATTCAATCCCTCTGTCCATCTGCATATTGGCAGTCTTTTTGATCTACATCACGTCAAACACACAAATATGGTCCTCACCCGCACCAGTCAGGGAAGAAAGATACCTCTGTTTTTGTCCTTCATGGTATTTCCTTCTCTGCCCCTTTCAATGTCTGGTGTGTCCAAAGATGTCTTCCATCTCAACAGCCTTCCACTGTATCTCACAAGTGATTGAGCATGAACAGCACACTACAATTGCAATACAGATAAGCCTACGCACTACAAGTATATTATAGACGTCTGTCTTGCAGATTGCCTTCCTTTTGAAGAGCAAATCAACTTAGCCAACCTTTAATTGTCTTGATCAACTGTACAAAGAAAAAAAACACATGCAACATTATTTACTGCATTATTGATTTGCATTAATCAATGATCCCTCAAAATAGGGAGTAAAACATCTCAAATGTTGTAAACCGATATGACAACTACAATCAACATAACAAAGTATTCCGTACTTTACAAGGACAAGTCAGACTGGGTCCATTTTCCGTATCGCTCTGAGCTCGCCCTCATATTCACCTTCAAGCAACAATGCACAGCGATATCTATACGATGGCGCTCCAAGTATTTGGTGAGTAACAATCCCTTCATGACACCTAACACTTTAGCAATGCTTCAACCTCGAGGAGATGATGGCCATCCAACAGTTTACTTGCTCAGAGAGAACTCCCCTAAGCGTATGTGCTAAATATCCATCACTGTCAGTGAAATTTGCTGATCCCGAGAATGGCATTACAAAATTCCAGGTCTCGCTCCCCAGCGATGATGAATATTCCAAAGCATTGGATGTGTTTGCAAAGATGGGCTGTATCTCGAATAATCATTTGCCCGGTCCATCACCAAGTGTTCTACCACTTAAAATAGGCTCACAGATCGACTTCTCTGCGCCTTTGCTCGCTGGTTTCAGTAAAGACTCTATCACAGGTTTTGAGGACTGTAGCAAGGACATCGTCACTGAAACGGGTAACGAAAGTCTGGATGCAACAACCGTTGAGCAACTATTAGAGATGGATCCATCGCAGCTAGGCAAAATAATCGCACAAAGACTCAAGCTTCCTCATATGAAGCGTTTGGTGAGTACTATTTTTTCACCCCTTCACTAATTTTCAGGTTGAGAAATTTGATGCACTCATGCCGTAAAAACACCTTCCCAAAAGGGAAAACGGTAAACACTGCGACACATCTCAGTATCCATCAAGATGGCTCATCCTTTCAGAAACTATACGCCATTGGACGACGAGGATGACTATGAAATTTCAAGGCCCAGCTCATCCTATGCCAACGAGTCGCCCCGGAGGTTTCGAGATGACCTGTATAACGATGAGGGTAGGTTTTGTTTCTTGTGTTAGACTAACAGTTAGAAGAAAACGGCTCACCGCAGATGTCTCCTGTGAGAGGCTCTCCATCTAGAACTTCTCCTTCAAAAGCCGCTTTGAAATACTCCCCTGCAGTGTCGTTCCGCAGAAGCAGATCGCCGAACAAGTTTGACGAGAGAACCAATTTCCTCAGCCCAGTGGAAGACGATCTCACCGCAAGAAACTTGTTCACTCGCGAGGAGTCTCCGAAAAGACTGCAGCAAACTCCTATTCTCATTCCCGACTCCGACGAAGAGACTCACGAGTACAACACTAGTCCCTCGCGATTTGTGCGTAACCCCACTATACGCTCTAATGGGAGTTTCAAGACTTCAGCCCACTCGACACGTATTCTGCCTCCACCAAAGCCTATTTTTTCCGCATCCACTTTTGCTTCTGCCAACAGAGAGGCTATGGATGAAAAGGAGTCCGTATTTTCAAGCTCGTTTGTGGCTGGCATCAGAAAAGAGGAAGAGGACTATGATCTGGGTGACTCTGCATTAAGTCCTCTTAGATCAACTCAATCTTCTCAGTCTACTTACTACGAGGAGAAGTACGACGGCAGTGCTTATGACACAAAAGAGGAGAAAATCGAACCCTCGATATATGATACCCAGTCCACAGTCTATGGAGACTCTTTGCATGAGTCTGAAGAGATAGAAGAACGTATGAAACAGTCAATCAACCGGAATATGTTTTCTGATATTCCACAAGATTACCAGCCCAGAAGAAATCAGCAATGCACTTCCGCAAAGCAGTTTGCCTCAAGAAATGGTAATTTAATTCTGGATAATGCGGTTCCGTCTAAATTGCTCCAATTCTTGCCCTTCACAGGAGAAGACGAATTCCAGTACATGAGATACTCAGCTATTACGTGCGATCCAGATTTCTTTGTTGAGTCCGGGTTCAACTTACGTGCAAACGAGCTGCAGAGAAGCACAGAGCTGGTTGTTTGCATAACAATGTACAACGAATCTGAGGGAGCATTCTCGAGAACCATGCACGCGGTGATGAAGAACGTTGCGTATCTTTGTAAAAGGAAGAAATCCCGTGTTTGGGGAGAAGATGCATGGAAAAAAGTGGTGATTGTTATTGTAGCAGACGGCAGAGATAAAGTTCATAAAGGTGTTTTGGACGTTTTGTCTGCTATGGGTATTTACCAAGACGGCATTGCGAAATCCTTTGTGAACAGCAAACCTGTTGAGGCCCATTTTTTCGAGTACACAACACAACTCTCTATAGACGAAGATCTCAGCTTTGCGGGAAACGACAAGGGCCTTGTTCCTGTGCAGGTATGCTTCTGTCTCAAGGAGAAGAATGCCCGGAAAATTAATTCCCACCGTTGGCTCTTCAATGCTATTTGTCCCTCCCTTGAACCTAATGTATGTGTTTTGCTTGATGTGGGGACACAACCAGACACAGACGCGCTCTACCATCTCTGGAAAGCGTTTGATAGAGACTCCAATGTTGCTGGAGCTGCCGGTGAGATTAAAACAATCAAGGGGAAGTGGGGTAAGAAGCTCATTAACCCCCTTGTAGCGTCACAAAATTTTGAGTACAAAATGTCCAACATTCTGGACAAGCCTGTGGAGTCAACTTTTGGCTACATAAGTGTTCTTCCCGGTGCGCTTTCCGCTTATAGATACTGTGCCTTGAAAAATCATCAAGATGGCACAGGTCCCCTTCAATCTTATTTCAAAGGAGAGAAGCTCGAAGAATCCGAAAGTAACAACATTTTCACCGCTAATATGTATCTGGCGGAGGATAGGATTCTGTGCTGGGAATTGGTTGCTAAACGAGGAGATAAATGGGTTTTGAAATACGTAAAAGCAGCAAAAGGTGCCACCGATGTTCCAGAAAGATTGCCTGAGTTCATCTCTCAAAGAAGAAGATGGCTTAACGGAGCTTTCTTTGCGGCGCTGTACTCTTTACTGCATTTTACACAGATCTGGCATACTGACCACTCGACCGTGAGAAAGTTTTTCTTGCAAATCGAGTTTTTCTATCAGTTCATCCAGCTTCTCTTCTCCATGTTCTCCTTGAGCAATTTCTACCTGGCCTTTTACTATCTCTCGGGGTCCATCATTTCAGACAGGTTCATTCCTCACAATGGAGGGTTCTGGATGTTTCAAATAGTCAATTATTTGTGTCTGTGTGACCTTGCTGCCATATTTTTGATATCAATGGGTAACCGGCCACAAGGAGCTCCAAAGCTGTTTCTGACATCGCTGTTCATCTTGACCTTCTGTGGAATCTACGCCTTGGTGTGTGGCTTTTTCTCCATGATTTACACCATTCATCAGCATACCATGGGAAGCGCAGGAGAAAGTGCATTTTTACAGATAGTCATCTCATTGTGCAGCACTTATGGGCTATATGCAATTATGAGTGTTGTATATCTGGATCCTTGGCATATACTGACCTCGTCGCTTCAGTATTTTATTCTTCTGCCCTCCTACACCTGTATGTTGCAGATCTATGCTTTCTGCAACACTCATGACGTGTCCTGGGGAACAAAGGGAGAAAACACCCCGCAATCCAATCTGGGTACTGCTGTAGTAAGAACTGATACTTCCGGAAAGGAGATTGTAGAAGTTGAAATAGTCGGAGACCAAAAGGACATTGACAACGTGTATGACGAGGCGTTATTCAATTTACGTTCAAGACGCAGCGTTCCAGAATCTGTACGCAACTTTGAGCCAGTTCCCAAAATCTCAGATGGTGACCATTATAGAGATATTAGAACGAGGGTGGTGCTTTTCTGGCTGGTTGCAAATCTTGTTCTTGTTATGACAATTACTCAGATTTACGAGCCTGGTGATATCAAGACGAACAAATACCTAGCCTTCATCATGTGGAGCGTTTTCTGTTTGGCGCTTTTTAGAGCTATCGGAAGTTGTTGCTATTTGGCTCACCAGGGTTTAAGATGGGTGGTTCAAGCAAGACACAAAATGCAAATAAGTGGTGATAGTCACAGAGCGCCATCCCTTCAGGGATTGAGATCCAAGTTAGGTATGTCCGATTGAGTGATGTTTAGCTTAATATAGAGGATGCTGAATGATGTTGGTTAGTCTTGTTCACATGAACATCAATCCTTTTGCAATTTACATATTTGTAGATTTAAACGATCTCGCCTTTATTTGTTGATAGATGAAGCAAAAATTATTTATTATTGTCACTTTTTAGATGCCATCTCATAGATGATTGCTACTCGACCTTGCTGGTCAGTATGAAATACGTTTATTGCGACATAGCCATGGTGTACGGAGGTATATATAATGTCAGCATTGCATGAGCTTTGCAGCCCATAGGCTTATGGTGGATCCTACGGTATTTCGATTCCACCAGGAAAAGGCATTTGAATCGGAAGACTGGGGAAGAAAAACTATAATTCATAAACAAAAACTCCAATAATGTTACCCAATCATAAAATCACTCCGCAATAACAACACCATTAAATGGCTCATTCCCTCTCACTTTTGGATCCGTATGCTCAAAACACATCAAGTAGTCGTTCAGCTCAAAAGCTTTTCTTCCAGTTTCACAACCTTCAAAGAGCTTCTGGCCTTCATCAAGGCCTGTTGTTATGGATGAGGCGCTAGAAGTTACCTCCATTCCAGTTAGGCTCTTCCAGTCGAATGCATCACTAAACGATTCTTCATTCTCATCAAAGAAAATGTCTGCCTTGCCTCTTCTCAAGCTATTCGTAAGAGAGCCTCTTTGCATCGTAGTTTCATCTCCGTTAGAAAACACAGACATCGATCTCTTACGGCCGTTATTAGGAGCGCCACGTTTGGTGAAAAGTGATCCCACCGAAGATGGCGGATACCCTGAAACGGAACCAAAGGAAGATACAGAGTCTCTGTGCATCGGCGTAGAGTCCAACCCACTTCCGCTGAGGTAAGACGGAGGAGACACCGAAGGAGAGAATGACTCTTCAAAAGAATTTTTCCGTTTTTTCGGAAAGTTGGCTTGTATTTGATGGCCCGGATCTTGTTCTTCTGATCCGAATAACTTGAAATTGTCACCAAAGCTTGAAGCTAAAGCCAAAGCATTCTGATTCAGTCCGGAAAAGTCGGACTCCCTTTTAGCTGGGACTTTTCGGAAGATGTAGTCATTCAGCACATCAGGTTCCACGAGGCTCATTGTCAAGTTCAGCTTCTTGGTCAATCTACACCACAAGTGAGGAAGAACAGAGAGGTCAGGCTTATACTTGGTGGACTGACGCATCATCGACTGATAACAAGTCAAAAGCCTCGACATTTTACATTCGACTTCTTGCTCATTGCACCTTTCAGCAAGAATGACCATGGCCAATAGTGTGAAAATCTTGAAACTTCTCGGCGATTTCTCCAGCCTGTTGATATCAGAGAGCTTGAGATGTTTCTTCGATTCTTCGAGCACACTGTGCGGCGCATTTCCGAAAACGTTGCTGAAGGCGAGCTCGAGACACTCGTAAGCGATAGAGAAACTTTTGAGATGGCACGGATTCACCAAGTGAACCGAAAGTCTTGTGACGTAATAAAAAGATGCAATCCGGTTGATCACCACTTGACGGGCTAAGCGAACTCCACGAAGTTCTTCCTCCATATCCTGTGTTACAAGATGATTAAATCCTTGGCTCTGTACTCTGTAAGTCTCATCGTCAAATTTCATTTTCCAAGATTCAAGGTCTGAGTCGAGGTTTGCAACTTTCCCTGCAACAGAGGAATCGCTGGAGCGGCAGCACAACTCGTTGAACTCCAATGGAATTAAGTTCAGCAAGTTGATAAACTGGATCGTCAGATCCAAATCCTCCTGTAAGCACTTAATTTTATCCAACGATTGAGGAGGATTGACAGCTTCGATGACAAAGAGAGGTTCTTTGATGCTCAGCTCCAGCTTGACCATTTTTGCCAAAATGTTAAAAGACCAGAAAAGCTTCAGTCTGCATGTCATTTGAGAGAATGAGAGCTTTTCTGGAAATACCAGATAATCGGGGTTTACATGTAAATTTAAAGTCCTGATGAACGATTCGCCCGTTCCAAGCAAGTTTATGACCCACTCTTTGAGCTCTTGTGCTTGGGAAGCTGATTCTAGCGGATCAATTACACCACCCAAAGCCTCGCCGAGATGGATGGAGCATCTCGGCGTTTCGAAATTGACGAGGTAGTGCAAAAGAAGCAGAATAATCGAAAGCTTCTCAGGCGTTGGACTGACAAAGTTGACCTTGTTCACCAACTTTCTAATATTGGCAAGAGAAATCAGCTTCTGGGCTTGTCTGATAGATGCACTGAGAGGGTCTGCAACTTTGGCTTCCAAGTCGTCACTTGCATTTCCGGCAGCTGTTGAAAGAGAAAACTTCATGATTATGATGAGCTGAATGATCAAGCATTGTTCACTCTCCGAGAACTCACTGATCGTCAAACAGCCCGAGTTGGCCTTGACGTTGCGAGACAGTTCATCGTACTTATCGATGAACTTGAAATAGCTGTTGTAGAACTGCTCAGAGTCCAGAATAGGAATGAGCTTGTTGAAATGATTGAAGAATTTCCACACCAAATGGTCGAGGTTCAAGTGGTCATCTCTTTGACTGTTGCAGTGGCTGTTTCTGTAGATGAGTGGGAAGATGAGCTTGTTTGAAACAAGATTCAAATACCTATTGAGAGAGGTGTGGTACTTGTCGAGAATCGAGTCCTCTACGCCAGTGTTGCCGTCATAGATTCTTGCCTCATTATTTGGCGAAAATGACTTTTGCTGCAACGGTTTCTGGCATGAAGTGATCTGATAATTAGTTTTGAGGTCGAGTTGCTTCAAGAATTGGTTGGCAACAGAGCAATACGATTGATCGATCAAAAATGAACCATCTTGTTGTACCCTGTGTGGCATATTCACCGACGCCTTTTCCAGAGGAACTTCTTTTTGTGAGAGATGAGTTTGAGACTTTAGATCGCCATTCAAATGTTCTTTAAGCGACTGCACCTGCGCCAACAGCTCGTTTCTGTCCAGTTCCAGACCGGTTATTTTTTTCTCCAACGTTTTGGTGTAGCCTTTCGGGAAGGAGTCTCTCGTTAGTCTATCACTTACTTTACAAGTGAAATTTATCCTTGCGCAACTCGCACATTGCGGCAGATTTCCATCGCACTTTATCTTTTTAATCCGACACCTATCACATGCTTGTGATATTCTCTCCTTCCCCGTTAAGGGGTTTCTTATAAGATTTCTAGAAAAACCGTTAGTAACTGGGAGCGGGGTACACATACAGATCTGTTTCTTGCTTTGTTCTCCCCATTTTGTTCCCCGCTTTTGTTTGATGTGGGGTAGTAGTTTTTATAAATACTCCAAATTCTCAGAGCAAAGTATGGGTAATCAGGAATTTGTTCCTGTATTAAATAACCTCTATCGTCTGGCAGATGAGATGTGCTATTATGTCATTCACAGGGCGATCGCATGACAACAACAGAAGCAGCCTGGGGTACATGAAAGCGCGAACGCGCATGCATGAAATTCGGTCGAGCGGAGCCGCTAAAATCCGCTATATTCCCGCCTTCAGGACAGCCAGAGCCTTCGGGAAAATCGGCTTACGACCCACACGGAAATTGGTACCGTGGGGTCAAGACTTGGTGTAAAACAAACTGGTGGCAAGGTGCCGCTCGAGTTATGTCGGACCGGCTTTTCAGCAGCCCGTAAAGTTAAATTAACGTTTATGCACCCCAGAAAAAATGTGGTCATGGACACTCGTTTCTTTTTGCAGAAGAGCAACCTTATAGACCTTTTGAAGGAACCCAAAAATCCCGGGTTTATTATGCGCCACACGACCTTTTTTTTTGAAATATGCGTCATACCGCCGTACATATCAGTAGGCGATGGCTTTCTATGAGGTGATAAAAGGAATTGGTCTGGTAAGTGGGATAGAATAACTTTTTTTTAGCTGACAAAAAGGGCGCAAAATTGTGTTTCCCTCACATTTTCAAATGCTATGTTCTCACGCCTATAGGATGTATTATCGTGTGGATGATGCTGTATGGGGTCAATGAAATCATAAAACTCACAACCATTAAATTCCCAGCTTCGGTGTGCCTCATGTTGGCGAACTTTGCATTTTTATGTTTATGCTCTCAGTTCTTGGGTAAATCAAAAACTGGAAAGATCATCAAGGTGATCGATATCCCTGCTGGATTTTCGTTAAAGTGGATAAATATCTTTTTTACCCCGTCATTTGTAACATTACCCTTGGCTGACAAAATTAGCGTACAGGAGGCTTTTATCATTGCTGCAGTATTCGTTTTCGGGTATCTCATAATGGCAGCTTTTATGGCATATGTTGTTCTGGGACTTCAGCATTTATTAGGTACCCACAAACGGACTTTTATGGAGGAATTAGAAGATGAGGTCTCCCCAGATCAGCCCACAAATGAATCCACATCTGAAGCCGTTGAGTTAACACAGATAAATGTGCCCCAGAAGAGCTTACAGATTCCCTCAAGAACAGGGACAGAACCAGATCACACCAGGAAAAGTAGCTCATCTTCCGAGGCAGAGGTGCTACATGAACGAGCAATGCTCTCTCAGTATGTGGCAGAACTTCCGGGGAAATCTAAAACTATCGCAAAGTTCATCACTGACTACATAGATTGGGGGATTTATACCCTCTTGTTACTTGCAGGAATTCCTGTCTATTATGCTGCCAACTACGCCTTGCCGTTACATCTTGCCATTGCTGTGCTGTTGTTTAGAGCGGCATTACTCATCCCAGCAAAGTGGAAGAGGTTCTTCCACCCGATTCTGGTCAGTTTTGCATTCACATTACTGATGATTTATATATTTGCAGTCATCAAAAGAGATGGGTTTCTCTCCACTCTGAAAAGCTACAAAACGGGCAGAACGTACTTGTATCTCTTCAACCACGATGGCACAGACAAATGGCCCGGTGCCGGTGATGTTCTTTCATCATTGATGGATATCGCCATTGTTTCTTTATCTTTGGCAATGTTTAACTACCGGTCTGATTTGAAAAGATACTTTCTCACCCTAATGCCTCCCGTGTTGGTTTGCTCGTTTGCCACATTTTTCGTCTACCCACCCTTGTGCTACCACATTGGCATCTCTCCGCAGCGATCCCTCGGGTTTGTTGGACGGTCTGTGACTCTCGCACTGGGAACGCCGATGGTGGAGGCGCTTGGAGGCTCTGTTCCTTTGATGGCTGTCACCACCATTGTTTCTGGAATTTTGGGCGTTCTCTCGGGCGACTTTATGTTTGGGCCAAAGTTTCTTCGAATCAAAAAGGACGATTTCGTGACCCGCGGCGTAACACTAGGCGTAAACTGCGGAGCTGTTTCCACTGCTCACTTGCTAACTGTAGATCCAAGAGCTGCTGCAATGAGTACCTTGAGCTTTGTTCTTTTTGGGACAGTGATGGTGATTCTCAGCGCAATTACTCCGATAGTGAAGATTGTGCAGCGGTGGGTTTCTTTGTGATGCTGTGATGATGTGTGTGGAAAACGGTGGGACAGTAATACCATAAGTGTCAATTGAAAAGGTTCTGTTTATCAAGTTGTTGGACTATACTTCGATGGAGGCTCTGAATCTGTCTCAAGCAAACCGCTTACAAGGCGGTTGTTTTTCACCAGTGTTGTAGTATGACATAACTTTGAGAATAAGATATTATTCTTTCAAATTGGTAAAGTCTGGCGTCTTGATGGCCATCGTCGCACACTACAGGCTCTTTCTCCCCAGGGACGGCTAAATATACAGCATACAAGAAATCATGAGCAGCTATTATTCCCGGAGTTCAAGGACGCAATCGCTGCCCCGGTAAGCGAACATAGAGCAAGGTTATTGGGTATTTAATTAACTCTCAATACCTCAATGTCTGACCAATCCTCCTGTCTGTATCTTAGATCTGCACATTGTTTTTGACTTGATGATGGCCACAGTTTTCAAGAAACAACCAGGGAATGGAAAAATTTGAGCCACGTCATGAGCGATTAGTTGTGCACATTCATGGCTCGTGAATAGATATATAGCCCGGTCCAGTTATATAGAATTGCGTATTTATATAAAGCAAAATCTTTTTTAAATTCATGTACTAGTCGACTGCTTCGAGATATTGTCCCTTGTGTTTCGGATTCTTTCAAGTCCATCGAATACGAAGCTGAGTGTACCGTCTGCTATGTCCGCATAGTAACGGCTCTAAATGATTTCGATATACGGCTGTCCTTTTTGTAATTATTGCAGCAGCATCATCTCGTCTGCATGGCCTAGTTGAGAAAAAAAATCTCTCTAATACCTCTGGTTGGCAAGGTTGGCGTATGTCTAGAGGATTCACAGAGATGATAAAATATATTGAGGTGATGTGGACCTCTTTGAATGCCATGATGCTACTAGATGAGAACATGGGAGGACAATAAGTGCGGGTAATTCTGAATAGGTCACGACAGTAGAAGTTGGTAGTTCTGCCAACCTGACAGATCATTTGCAAGAAATTCTTTCGAACAAAATATACCAGAGAAGGGTATGATCTGCAAATATCGAGGTCACATTGTGTGATAGTTGGTTCGGGGAAAGTGCGTTAGGTAGATTTTTTAAAGGCAGCATGCCATACAGTTGCAGTATACTGCTATCTTGTAGTCATCGAAGAATGCCATATTAGTTATTTCGTATCAATCAAATTATGTCTTTGCTTTTACGTCATCTTATAGAGAGGAGGGTTAGAGAATTCTGAACATGAAAAAAAAAATCATATCAGGAAAGTGAAGCGGGTGTAAATCTTTATTAACAGTATCCTTAGTGTGTGTGTCCTTTGACTTCACTATATGTTGTTTAACAATTGCTTGATCATCCGGAATTACCTCTATATCAATAAAGGACGGAAACCTTTCCTTTTATACCTACCACGTCTGACAGCTGCCACTTCCTCAGGTTACCCACAAATGCTCAAGTCTAGAGCTCAACAGGATCTATCATTCCTGATAATGCCTGTTGCCTCCTATCATGCAGATCTTTGCCTGCCTTGAATATAATTGCAAGCATAAGGTCCTATCCACTCTTACGAGTGGGAGATCTCTGTAGTATAACACTACCAATAATAAATCGAGTAGTATCTCGATATACAATATCATCCGCAGGAGATTTGGGTTGCCAACTGCAACCTCAGGCCCTTCGGCCTCTGGGACGGTCATGTTGCGACCCTTACTTACCCCTTCGCAATATTCTTAACAGAATTTCTATGCGATCTAGTGCAGCACGCAATGATCCTGCAGTGCAGCAGACACATTAATAGACTTGTGCAAAATAGCAGAACCGATAGATGCTCAGATCGGCTCTCTCTCATAAAAAAGCTTTGCGTTTCCTTTAATATGGAAACAGGCGTTGCGCCTCATGAATCCTATCCAAATTATTGGAACAGACTGGCTTTACGGTATAAATCTGGTTCGTTAGTAGTGTTGTAATACTCACTCTCCAACAAATCTTCATCTTTGTATAATACATTTCTTTATAATCAAACTAGCGCTATGAAAAAAAGGGCAGACATACTTCAGTCAGTTTCTCACTCGGGCCACCGGCAGCCTCCAGACGGTTGAATGCAAATACATATCATACCCAAACCCATATCACTCCTGTGTAAATTACCCATACCATGATACTAAGCCAACTTTTGTATATTTCATGTGCCTTTTGTATTGATCACCACCCACAAGTGATGCATGCGCATGCATCAAAAGCTTAAATCTACCTAAAGGCTTTTTCAATTATGCTCACTCTTAGTGATCTACCATGGAACTTGCAAATACTAAAGTGCCCAGACAAGATTTGCAATTACCTACCATATATGTGGCTGAAAACAGTAAACAAACATACAATCTCTCATCATATGAATAGTTATAAACAGTACTTACGGTTGCCACTCAATATGCTGGTGCCAAGCCAATTGTCTGCGAATACTCTGGAAGAGACAAGTAGATATAGTCCACTCCAAGCTGTTTGGCAATCTCCGCACCTAGGTCCTTGTCGAGCAGACCCCAGTACTGAGCAACTCTTTGCTTTAGAGTAGGGATACTAATGGAGTCAGCGTGAGCCACAACGTTTCTGACAAAAGACTTCTTCATCTTGCTGTCAAACACCTTTTCGTAAAGGGCTCTTGGCTGCTCGATATCCAACTCAGAGATTCCGCTGATGTAAAAGTAGGTAGACTTGTCCCAGATTTTGAACTCGTGGTCAGCTTTCAGCTCGCTCTGCTGCTTGATCTGCGCTTTCTCCTCTTCAGATTTAGTAACCATGCCTACAAACTTGCCGTTTAGACCGGTCTTCATCTCGCCGTTCGAATCAATCTCAGCAGAGTTCAAAGGAAGAACCGTGGAGAGGTAGTTCGGTCTGAACCCTTGGTTGTCGATAGTGGCTGGTCCGTCCCTTTGAAAGTTTCCAGCCAAGAACGGACATCCTGAGCCCTTCTCAAAAGTTCTCGGTCTGTTGGTGGGTAGCTGGTTGTAGTTGACACCAAGTCTGTGCCGATGGGTATCGTTGTAGGAGAAGAGTCTAGACTGCAGAACTGGGTCGTTGGAGGGCTCTATTCCTGGAACCAAATGAGATGGGGCAAATGCAATTTGTTCCATTTCAGCATGGTAGTTTTCTACATTTTTGTCGAGCACCATCTTACCGAACTTTCTCAAGGGGAACTGCTTGTGGGGCCAAATCTTTGTCAAGTCGTTAATAGAGTATCTAAACTCCTCCGCTTGTTCAGGAGACATCACCTGAACGTAGTAAGTCCAGCTGGGGAAGTTGCCAGATTCAATTCTCTTGAACAATTCCATATTGTTATAATCAGGAGCCGACCCATTCTTCTCCTCGGCTTCTTCGCCTGTGAAAGTCTGGAACCCCTCATCGGCTAGAACGTGGAATTGGACATAGTTGAAGGATCCGTCCGGCTTTACAAGCTTGAAAGTGTGACCAGAGTACCCATTCATTTGAGCCCAGCTCGCTGGTGTACCCCGGTCTCCGAACATATACGTCACCTGGTGCATAGTCTCCACGTTCTGCGTGTAGTAATCCCAGGTGTGCGTGGAATCAGTATGTTGGTTCAGGTTGGTTTGCGGGTCTCTCTTTTGAGTGTGTATGAAATGTGGGAATTTCAATGGATCTCTTAAAAAGAAAACCGGGGTATTGTTGAAAACCCAGTCCATGTTACCGATATCTGTTCTGAACTTGATAGAAAACCCTCTTGGGTCCCTCAAAGTGTCTTGTGTTCCTCTCTCTCCGCCCACAGTGGAGAACCGACAAGTTACAGGACACTTGTAACCTGGAGTGGCTAATGGGCGAGCATAGGTGAGATCGTCCAATGGGTCGGTAAGCTCAAAGTAACCGTGAGCTCCACCGCCTTTCGCGTGGACCACTCTCTCAGGGATTCTTTCAGCATCAAAGTGAGCGAGCGAGTCAACCAAGTTGAAGTCTTGCAACAACAGTGGACCACCAGGGTTCGAAACTTGTGCTCCGTAAGGGTGGTGCACATATGGAACTCCGTTAGATGTTGTGTAGACCGCAGGGTCGTTTTTGGTTTGTTTAAGTTGTTCGGATGCCATTGTAAATGAACTGTGACGGCTCTCCGCCCTTTATATGCTGACCATCAAAGAGCAATCTATTGGTCGCATCCGCATGCGTAGCTTGCTCACAATGTATGCATGCACGTTGCGCTTATAGTTACTTGCATTAAGATTATTAATTTTTGAGAACTAGACCGATAATTAGATTGATTAATAAGATAAGAAAACTAAGATAATTAGTATGATTAATAAAAGAAAAAACCCAGAATGTATGATAATGTCAACAAATATTCTTTACAAATGTCAATTGGCCGATGGCTTTTCAAAGTCTCAAAGTCTATGCTGTTTATGGCTGATGACCCTTTCAAATCTTCACCGACGAGTAATCAGTTCAGTTGGCCTTGTCGTGAAAGCCTTTCAGAGTTGGCTATCGTCGTTCACACGCGAGCTCATTGAAACTCGTTTTTTTCGGTACAACTCTTTGATCTCCAGCGTCCTTGACGACATCATCTGCAACTAACTGGGCAAGTGCGTAACAGTTTTAAAACAAACACAAATGAGCAATATTGCCAAACAGTGACATTTGGTTGAGTCACTATCTCTCGCTACTGCTCTGTTTTGTAAATATGGAAGGAAAAGGCAGACGGACAGTTTGATTGATTTTGTCCAAACACAACGTATTCTCTATATACAGTTGCCGAGAGTCCATAGATTTCTCCATTTCAATCGTCCGTAAAGAGAACCCTCTACAGTCGACGTAGTGGTAGTATCAAGCAAATTTGTCAAGAGACTTCAGCTCACCCATTGACAACCTCGCCTGGCGTGCAAGAGAGGAACAGCAAGAACGCTCAATCTTCCTATCGACTATCCATCTCATTGTATGTCTATTCGCTTTTTTGGATTTTTCATTGAAGTACATGAACAACAGCAGAAGGCCATAGAAGTCAAGCTCCATATATTGACAATCAGTTCTGAGATCGAAGCATGACACTGTCCTATTTACCTAAAACCTGCTTCGATTTTTTAGAGAATACAAAAGAGCACAACAAGAAAAGGTCTGCTCAGGCGGTAACAAAGCAGGATGTCCCATAAATGTTAGTTGATTCATATCAAAAATGTAAAGCGCATCCACCTTAAACCAACCTCATTGAAACAATCTCCAGAATCTGCAGCGGGGTCTTTTGCCAGTTCCTCACATCTTTATTTACACTGCAGTAAATTTCACCATGGGTTACTTCTGTTTGTGAGAAATCTTGAAGCAGCTGTTCAACCTCGGTTTCCGACCCATTTTTCTTCAGGAAATTGTAAAGCGAGGCCCATGAGTCACCAATATCCTTATTAGACTGCAAGGCTTTCTCAAACCACTTTCTCGCTACCGAGATCTTGTTTTGCTTCCACAGCTGGGAAGCGTACAACAGAACAACTTGATAATTAGCATCTGTTTGTTTCAATGCATCCATAGTGAGGTTCTTCAGCTGCTGCGGCTTGTCTGCGAAAAGTATACGTTCACACCACAACTCTGGCGCATGAGGGTTCAACTTGAGAGCTTTGCTCAACAGTGAATGCGCATGCGACACGTTGTTGTTTCTCTTTTCAAACCTGATCCTCTCTCTCCATATGAGAACGCTCTTCGGATTCACATTAAGTGCATTGTCCAGATCCGTTCTAGCACGAATGATGATACCAAGCTTCTTCTCGGTTACAGTGGATAATGCAATCCACAAGGCATCAGAGGAGGGCACTTCTGAGGTCCCCTCCAAAAAAGCTTCACGAGCTTGTTTGAAGTTTTGCTGTGATTCTAGGATCTGGCCCTTTTGGAGGTAAAGTTTATCACACTGCGGAAACCTTTCAATGCCTTCCTCAACCAGATCCAGCGCATCTTCCACCATATCTAACTGACGCATTAAAGTGACGTTTTTGTACAACAATTTAGGTGTTTCCGGAAGGGCATCTCTTGCGTCCTCGTAAAGAGAAAGCGCCTTTTTGTAATTTTTCTCGCAGCACTCAAGCTTGACGATAGCACACCAAATATCTGCGCTATCTTCAACCGCATCGAACCCTCTTTTAAGAATCTTTTTGGCCGCATTGATATCATTACTCACTTGCCATTTGTCTTTCGCATACATCAACCACAAAATTTCATTTCGACCAGCCGCGCTCACTGCTGATTCAAACACAGAGTATAGCTCGCTCTGGGAACCATGAGATTTCACAAGATGGAGATATTGAAGCCAACAATCAACATCATTAGGATACGCGCTCACGATATACGAGTACATGAAGCGTGCAGTATGATGGCCCTTTTTCTGCAAAAGTTTGGTTATCTCGTCGTTCCAGATCTTGAGCTTACTCGTTTTGTCCATTGTCTGCAAGTCTAAATTGGCGATGCATTTAAGAATTGCCTGACAAGTGATAAGATGCCCGCTCGACTCTGCTTGGATGCATATATCAAGCCACTGTTTTCGTGTGATGATCATTTCGCTGAGCTGCTTTGAACAAGATTCAACAATATGCTTGACATTATTCGCGCTGTGCGAGTGATCCTCCTCCACTTTGCACTCTTTTACCCACAGTTCCAAACACTGCGGTAAACGTATTTTCGCATCTTTGATAAGCAGCTTTACCTGCTGGTAGTCAGTTTCAAGATTCAATAAAGCCAATGTCAGATCTGACGAATCAGGAATCAGTTCGATTGCTTTTTCAAGAAGTTTCTTCTTGTCATTTTCGTCAGTTTCGAGATCAACCAAACAAGTCCACAGTTCCACAGAGCTACAGTTGTACTCCAATGCTTTCCGGAAAATCCTCTTTTTCGAGAAATCATCAACTTCCAGCGAGGCAGCTTTTGCCCATAATTTGATGGAGTAGCTGTTCAGTTTGATAGCTTCAGTGACAGTGACTCTACACAGTTTGATGTCATTTTGGTTTAATCGCAAACTTTCTAGCCAAACATCCGGACTGCGGGGACACTTCTCGCATCCTTTGCTGATATACCACCTTGCCTGATCAAAGTGTTTGAACTTTTCTTCTAAACGGGCAGAGGAGATCCAACTGGAAGGGTTCTGGGGCTGGCTACTTCGCAAACTAGAAAGAATTGCTCTACCTTTTTCCAAGTCTCCAAAATCTTGAGACGTTTCCATAGTTTGAAGGTAGTTGTCTGCATCCACACTTTCAGTTTTCGTTGCATTCTGATCCAAGTTAAAACTTAAAAGAGCATCTTTGGCCAAAGAAATAGCCTTCAAGTCGGTGGTTTCATTGTTTACCTGCCCTCCTACAATACTGTCAGGAACAGCATAGTGCCTCTGTTGTTGCTGGTCCAGTTGACGATGTCTCTTGTTTCGTCTTGTGAGATCGCCCACTCCTGGTAACTTGAGCCACTGGTCATTTGTGACGGTTGATAGCTCTTGTTTAAGATCCTTGAACTGTGATCCTATGTCCAACATACTATTGTACTCTTCTTTTTCATCAGCTTTCCGTTTGCGTCGGGAATTGAGCCGGTCTTCAATCTCCTTATATATCCGGTCGGCCTCTTCGTCTTCCCTGTCCCACTCTTGTCGCTGGAGGAGCCCCTCCTCATCGGCATCTTTGTACGCCTCATCCTCACTGTCTGAGTTTCCGGGAGGATTCAGGTTGGCTCCGCCTATATCTGCCTGTGTCGTAAATCCGGTTGCACCACGCCCCAAACCAGCCACATAGCCTGGAGGCGGTTCTTGATCAAGAAATGCCTTTCGTTCCATTGACAAGTCACGTGATCATCTGCTTATGTAATTTTTTTTTTTTTTTTTTTTTAAAAATATTTCATCATGTCTAAAAGATCAGGTGAAGTTCTAGATCAGGAAAAGACCCTCAAGTCTAATGATGCTGCTATACCGAGCAATGCCAACGGCAATGACCAGCCTGCAAATGACTTGGAAATGGGAGAGTTTGAGGACCCGTACGGGGACGATTTCGAGAGCGAGGGGGAAATCGTGGAAATAGATTCAGCCGGTGAGAATGATGACGTTGATATGGACCAAGAAACCAGAACCATTGAGCAGCCGAATGTGCAAGAGAAAAGCGGCGAGATCTATCTTCCGCACAGATCGAGACCCTTAGGTCCAGACGAGGTGCTTGAAGCAGATCCCTCTGTATATGAGATGCTCCACAATGTACATATGCCATGGCCCTGTTTGACTCTCGATATTCTTCCAGACAACCTTGGAATGGAGAGAAGAAGCTATCCTGCCACTATGTATGTGGCTACCGCTACCCAAGCGGAAAAGTCCCGTAACAACGAATTAATTATGATGAAACTTTCATCGCTGGCCAAAACGTTGGTGAAAAACGAAGACGAGGAAGACGAAGACGAGGATGACGAGAGTTACGATATGGACCCGGTCCTAGAAAGCGAAACCATTCCTTTGAAAGATACCACTAATAGGCTGAGAGTATCGCCTCACGCCAAGACTACTGGGGAATACTTTGCAGCTACGATGAACGAGTCGGGAGAAGCTAACATTTTTGATTTGTCCCCGCAGTTCAAAGCTTTTGACTCTCCAGGCTATATGATACCGAAAACGGCGAGACGTGCGTTGCACACAATCAAGTCACATGGCAATGTTGAAGGCTATGGTCTAGACTGGTCTCCGCTAATATCAACAGGAGCACTTCTTACCGGTGACGTTTCTGGTAGGGTCTATTTTACGCAGAGAACAGGTGGGAGTAAATGGGTCACGGAGAAGACGGCATTTCAGGGATCGGAGGCCTCAATCGAGGAAATTCAATGGTCACCCAATGAGAAAACTGTGTTTGCCACAGGGGACTGTGATGGGTTCATTAGAATCTGGGATACTCGGTCTAAGAAACATAAACCGGCAATCAACGTTCAGGCCAGTAGCTCAGACGTTAACGTGCTTTCTTGGTGTAACAAGATTGACTATTTATTGGCATCAGGACATGACGATGGTTCTTGGGGAGTTTGGGATTTGCGGAATTTTAAAAATAAGGAGAGTATATCACCTGTTGTGAACTATGACTTCCACAAGTCTCCCATTACTTCTATTTCTTTCAACCCGCTTGACGAGTCTATAGTGGCGGTATCGAGTGAGGACAACACTGTTACGTTGTGGGATTTGGCTGTTGAGGCAGACGACGAAGAAATCCAACAGGAAAAGACAAAATACAAAGAGATGCAAGAGATTCCCCCTCAACTCTTGTTTGTTCACTGGCAGAAGGAGGTTAAAGATGTCAGATGGCATCCACAGATACCCGGAGCTCTTATTAGCACAGGTACTGATGGGCTCAACGTCTGGAAGACCATCAGTGTTTAATCCGCCAATCTGCTGTATTCCTCGATATTCTCATTCAAGATATCCTCTAGGTGCTCCCTTTCATCAGGCGAGCTTCTTCTATAATACAAGCACATTACAAGTATCACTCCTTGAAGTAGAGCAGCTGTCAGGTAAGGAAGCCACGAGCTCCACTGAGCGTTAGGCTGCATCATCATACTAAATGTCCATATAAATCCGCCGGGAGTCTGCATTAGCATCATCTTGATAGAGAGCGACCCTGCGTGTTTGAGCATGTATGTAGTGTATATTTGCGGAAAGTACTGGATGCCGCCCAGTATTGACGAAACGATACCAAAAAGATTAGCCATGGGCAAAACGGCAGAGTGAGACGAGTACAACGATGCGATGATGGCGATGTGAAGGAAACTCCATCCGAGAAACAACTTGAACGCTTGAGATAATTTTTTGTAGTCGTTTTTCGCCTCCAGCATTGATTCTTCTGTAGCAAATACACATAGAACCAAAATCAAGCAATAACCCACGCACTGCGCCCCGACTTGGAGCAACCCGAGTAATGAACTCCAACATTCGAACACATTAAGCTCAGCAGAGCAGCACGAGCGTGCGTCCGTGGATACTAGCACCAAGTTGGATAAAGCAGAAACGGCCGACATGGAACCCAGAAGCAAAAACAAAGGTGATATGCCCTCTGAAGTTTTGCGATTGATGATGGTGTAGTGCTGAGGGATATACGATAAAAATATCAACACCACCAATGCCGTGGAAAGAAAGAAATTGAACGTTGAAGGGCTTTGGTAGACCGAACAGTTGGGCATGATGAATAGTCTTATGATAAACCCCACAATTTGAGTTCAACACGACCGCCAATCCTTCTTCCCCCAGTATGACCCGGGCTACCGCTTTAGCTGAAGTTACTCGCTTTTCCCGCTCTCCAGAAGAGTTACAGATTCGAGTTCTGAATCTCTACAGGAACTACCTTAGACACTCTCGAGAGTTTGTCAACAACTACAACCTAGATGTCCCCACGAGTGCGGTGCGAACCAAGATCCGTCAGGAATTCGAGAGACAGCGTTTTGTGAGGGACCTCGGTGTCAAGAATGTGCTGTACGCACAGGGCCAAATGGAGTTTCAGGAGCTGGCCAATTTCTGGAAACAGCAGTGCCATGTTATGAAGTATTTTGAGAGGATCGATCACTACGACAAGTCACGTGGAGATTCCTTCATCGACAAGTTCTTAAAAGGGGCTAACTAGTTTATTTATTTTAATATCTATTTATTCATCATCAATTTCTGTCCATCGAACTGTGGAGCTGATATTCCCTTAGCAAGCAGGTACTGGCGTATCCAAGAACTCCCACAAAAAAGGCGAACCAGAATGTAAAGTGGCATCCAGCCCCATAACTTTGCTTGAGAGCTGGAATGGCCCACTTGGGAGCTTCGTAGATATATGAGGCGGACTGCAAAGCACTTTCAATCACTTCGTTAACGTCAGTACCTTTGGGAGCAACCGACGGTATGATTCTCTTCAAAGACTGGGAGAGCTCACGCTCGAAAATAGCAGAAGCTAAGGAAACGCCCAGCGTGGAACCAGTTGCTCTGAAAGCGTACTGGATTGAAGTCGTGGAAGCCTGCTGCTCGGGAGCAACAGCAGCGATCAAGGCAAGCAGCGTTACCGTGAGCATGGCTGCGTACCCGATACTGGGAAGAACCATCAGAGTATACTGAGAAAAAAGCGAAGCTGATGGGGCGATGAATGCGATTCTCATCAAACCAACAACAGAGCAAAGTCCAACTATTAGTATAAACTTGTAATACCTGCCGGATTTTTTCATGTAGTAGCCTGAGCCTAGCGAAGACAATGAGGCAGCCACAAAGTTTGGTATGAGCCGAAGACCATTCTCAGTAGAAGTGAGACCGAGAACTGTGGTGAAGTATACAGGCACGTAATACATCGCGGCAAACTGGCCCATAGTGCCAAACCAGTTTGCCAGCGAGGAGGCAAGCACCGTTCTATTTGCTAGCAGCTTTATGGGAATAGCAGGTTCAGCAGCAACGTGCAGTTCAATGTATGCGAAAACTACCAAAAGACCAAGAGATGTGGTTAGCAGCACAACGAAAGAAATGCTCTTGAAAGGAAGCTCGTTCCCTCCCAGTGCAGCAGCCGACATAATACCTGTTAAAGACAGAACCAAAAAGAGACTACCCAGTGCGTCCACTCTCTTGAGTTTGGCCATCATATCAGCTCCCTGAACACCCAAACCTGGTGAACCAGCAGGGAGCTCGAGGAGCATAGCAATGCTTAAAGCGGCAGCCACACAAAGGGGAACTTGAAAAAGAAAAACCCATCTCCAACCGTAGTTGTCTGAGATTAGCCCACCAACAACACCACCTGAAGCTGCTCCCAGCGCGAAAAAGATATTGGCAACGCCCTGGAGCAGCCCTCTTTTACGAAGAGAAATAAGATCGGACATAGTGATTGTACCAAGTGTTGTCAGCCCTCCTCCACCGATGCCTGTTATAAATCTACCTACTACAAGAACCCAAAGAGAGTTGGCAAATCCACACACAAGGCACCCAAAGATAAAGCAAATATCACACAGAAGAATCATAGACTTTCTTCCGAAAATGTCAGATAGCTTGCCAAATAGTGGCTGAAACGCAGAGCACGATAAAAGGTAGGATGTGGCGATCCACGATATTTTGGGAAGTGCGTTGAGATCAGACGCGATGGTGGTGAGCAAAGTGGTCACAATGGTGGTATCAAGAGCCGATAGAAACGCACAGGTAAACAAAGAGGCAAATATAAAGTAAATTTTTGGTGGAGGTATGGCATACTCTTTCTCGTCATGAGCGTTATCAGATAAGGAACCATAATTCCCATCGTGCTCGGAAAAGTGTTCCGAGGCGATATCGTTGGCTATGATACCCGCTTCTCCCGTTGAAACGTCGTTAATCACGTTCCCGTGCAAGTCGGGCGACCATAAAAGTGGTTCCTCTTCTCGTGACATCTTCAAAAGATAAAGAAGGTCGTGTGCGAATCATACTGCACGTGACACGTCTTTTTCTAGACAAGGGTAAACAAAACGGTTACCCGGTGAGCGTTTGTTATTCGTAAATTACCACGAAAAAAGGAGTTGTTTACACGTTTTTGGCAAAGGATTAGCAAATGAGAGAAATCGTGAGTTTTCTTTCCGCTTAAGTAATTCATACTAACTAGCGCGCAGATCCATTTATCGACGGGTCAATGTGGTAACCAAATTGTAAGTAACAAACGCGTCGCGTAAAATCGATCTAACAATTTAAGGGTGCCGCCTTCTGGCAAACAATCTGTGGCGAACACGGTCTAGACGCTGAGGGGAACTACCACGGAGATAATGAAGTGCAAAGATCAAAGCTCGACGTGTATTTCAACGAGGCCAGTTCTGGTAAATATGTTCCACGTGCTGTGCTTGTGGATTTGGAGCCTGGTACCATTGATGCGGTAAGATCTTCCTCGTACGGTAATCTATTTAGACCAGACAACTTTATTTACGGTCAATCTTCAGCTGGAAACGTGTGGGCCAAGGGCCACTATACTGAGGGAGCTGAACTTGTAGACTCTGTCATGGACGTTGTAAGAAGAGAAGCAGAAGGATGCGATTCTCTTCAAGGTTTCCAAATCACCCACTCTCTTGGTGGTGGTACCGGGTCCGGTATGGGTACTTTACTTATCTCCAAGATCAGAGAAGAGTTCCCCGACAGAATGATGGCCACTTTTTCAGTTGTTCCATCCCCAAAAGTTTCCGATACCGTTGTAGAACCTTATAACGCCACGCTGTCCATTCACCAGCTTGTGGAAAACAGTGACGAAACTTTCTGTATTGACAACGAGGCCCTATACAACATTTGCATGAGGACTCTGAAACTCCCCCAGCCTTCGTACGATGAGCTCAACCACCTGGTTTCTTCTGTCATGTCTGGTGTCACAACGTCTTTGCGTTACCCAGGACAGCTGAACTCGGATCTGAGGAAACTAGCGGTAAATTTGGTACCCTTTCCAAGATTGCATTTCTTTATGGTTGGTTATGCCCCTCTCACGTCTTTGAAATCGCAGTCTTTCAGATCGTTAAGCGTTCCTGAACTCACCTCGCAAATGTTCGACCCCAACAACATGATGGCTGCCTCTGACCCGAAACACGGGCGTTATCTGACAGTTGCTGCTTTCTTCAGAGGTAAGGTTTCAGTCAAAGAGGTTGAAGACGAGATGCACAAGGTTCAAGTTAAAAACTCCGATTACTTTGTGGAATGGATCCCCAATAACGTACAAACAGCTGTGTGTTCTGTGGCTCCTAAAGGGTTGGATATGGCCGCCACTTTTATCGGTAACTCGACTTCGATCCAAGAGTTGTTTAAAAGAGTGGGCGACCAGTTCAGCGCCATGTTTAGAAGAAAGGCTTTCTTGCATTGGTATACAACTGAGGGTATGGATGAGCTTGAGTTTAGTGAAGCTGAGTCGAATATGAATGATTTGGTCAGCGAGTACCAGCAGTACCAGGATGGTACCGACATGGATGAGGAGTTGGAATATGTTGATGAAGCTCCAGCTGAAGACATGATGGAATAAGTTGCTATAATACCCCGTTAGCTCATAATATAAGTTGTTTTTTGATTTTTTGGCATTGTCTGAGGCCGAATAGCTCTAGTGATGACTGATAGCTGCGCTTTTTTCTTTTCCAGCTGTTGTCTTAACAGAAAGCGTCATGGGCCCGCTGGGATCATTGAAAGTTATTTCCGTTTGGCTGTAATTTTACCGAACCTTTTTGATCCATGATTAAGTTCCTATCTTTCGACTTCAGGGCCACACTCAGTACTACTTTTTTTTTTTTTGGTTTCACATTTTTGTATGGGTTAGCATGAAAGCACTCCTTCATGACAGACATTTTGGCTGTAGTGAGACATTAGACCGAGCTGTAACAAAACCTCAGGCTGATACTGGCAAAGGTTGAGAAAGAATACGTCAATAACAGGCATCTGAAATCGCTCAATGAGAACACTTCGTCTAGTGACGATTTGTCCGCGAGCGATACGACCCCCTCTTAGAACTTTGCTCATCTAAATCAAGAAATACTCAAAACATTGCGATAAAAAGTGCAAAACCCTCAAAGCGTGAACATCGGAAGTCCGAAATCTATGGAAAGCAAACTGCTGCTAGGCTTGCAATATTCTGCTGATACCAATACCTTCTCAGAGATGCAAGAGTTAACAAGAGCTCTTCTGTAGAGTAAAAACTCCTTCGCCTTGCCTAGTTGCAGTAAAATAAGTGAACTCAAATGGGCAAGAGCTACGATATGAGCGTTGCACTGCTTAAAATTTCAAGTGTATAAGGGAAGCTTCGTTTCGTCGCACGGGTGAAAGCTCGCTCGCTTCGCTCCTTGCTTGAAAGCATACAGCGATCTATTCCGGATACAACGAACAATTCCTCACTGTAAAATGACCACAGAGCCGGGCCAAAATTCACTCCGGTCCCAGGCCTTACCCACCGTGAGGACAGATTCCATACCTTCTCTGGTCGTCAACATACCAGTAGCAGCTGGGTCAATCTTCTCCCTGTTGAGTCCTCCAGTCAGCTAGTCTAAGCCATTAGGCTAGTCCGTATTAGTATCTACTTAAGTTGGTGAAATCATATGTGGATCACGTCGTGCGAAGAGAGTATGGAGAACAAGCTATACTCTGTACAAGAAACAAACCTGGATCAAGAGCGATATACCCTTGAAGTAGTCGAGAGCACAGGAACGTAGCCTAAGATCTCAACGTGGTTTGATAAATGAGTAATTACACCTTGATTAATCACTATTGTAATGTCATTCTATTTCCACACCCATACATCTCTCTCTTTTAGTCGACAAAAACAAACATCCCTTCACCACGATGTGGCCTTGTCTAGTGAACTACACGGCAAAGTTGCCCACTGAAGATGACTCATCCTGTGAGATTGTACAGATCTGCCCAAATAGAGCTGGACTTCCCACTGCTGTAATTACCAGATCATCTTTATATCTCTACCACTACAAGACGAATGCAGTTATTGGATCGCACATTCGATCGTTGGAATCGATGCAACAGTACGGTGAAAACGTGTCAATTAAACTCTCTGTCGATGGTTTCAAAATGGTTGTTCACACTTCCAATAACTACCTCAATGTATATACGATAGTTAACCCAAACGACGTAAATACCCCTCCGCTTCAGGAATTACTCACTGTTTACACGCATACGGGGCGATTGTTGCAAAATGGGTATCCGCTGACAACCCCCGACTCTCATGGTCTCAAATCACTAATAAGCAATCTCATGAGCAAAGTTGACCACGAGTATCCCAACCCAGACTTTGGGCTGCGACTGCGATTGGTGCTGAAAACGCAGTCTCCTCTTTTGGAGTACTCCTTCCATAAAAATGATAGTCTGATCACGATAACTCAAGACCCGCATGTTTTCCACATCATTTCCCTCAAACATAGGCCCTCTTCGTCCCACGAAACAAAAGTGGAAGTGATTATGATAAACGAGCTAGACTGGTACATTGACAAGTCCGAAGTTCGATGTTTGAAAATGAGCGACGTCTATCTTTTATGGATAAACAAAATGGGAAACTGCTGGATGGTTAAAAACAATACAGACATACGCGAAGGGTTCCGGATATACAACCATGAAGAGTATGGCGTCGCAAGCCATATAAGTTTCGAAAAACAAAAATCTTTACTGTTCCTGTCTACTGAGAGTGGCTCAATTCTTGTTTACAAGATTGAAGGATTCTGCCCAACTTTGCTTAAAGTGTTTGATAACGTTCCTAAGCGGGTTTGCCACCTTTCCTGTTGTCCTGGGGGGGATGCAATTTTAGTGCAAGCCGAGAACAACTTTTTCATTTTTTCGATATTCGGCAACTTGGATTTTTCGACTGCGGAGGATAGCAATTTCACGTCCATTACCAATGTTGAATGGCTAAAAAGCGGCGAGCTGATAGCATCTGCACATGACGGAAAAATTTCATGGATCAGCTTATTGCAGCGGGCCAAAGAATCAGACAGAGCAGTGCTTTATTGCAATGACAGGGTTATGGTTTACAAAGGGTCAGAAGTGACCAACAACTCTTACTGGAAAGTGGTCAACTTGCCAACACAGTTCACCATAGATAATCTTGTTATTGAAAAATGTGCTGCTTCCAAAGAGGGCGACGATTTGTGCGTTTTGGGAAATAAAGACCTCATTGTATATAACTTTCATTTGAACAAGTGGAAAAATGTACTCTCCACCAGCTCGTTCGGTCCTTCAAGTATGTTGCAAAATTTTGGAGGACAAATATCGGCGTGCTCTTGGTGGAAATCCCATCTTGTAATGCTTGTACAAGTTGCAGGTAACAAGCCGCGATCCGAGATTGTGATATTTGAAGAAAACCGCAATTTTGATACTGAAGAAAGTGAAATTATGTGGAGTTTCGACTTTCTTGCCGAGTTCCCCGACGAAAGGGCGCGATATTTGACAATCAACTCAGGTAGTAGCGAGATATCCGTCATAACGTCTGAGCTTCGAAGCTTTACATGGAGCCTAAAGTTGGAGTCTCGTAGTAGTCGTAACAGAGTGATCGTGACTAAAGGACGCGTTATACCGCTTGCTCATCTATTCTCGAAAGATACGGCATTCGACTCTATTTATAAACTAGCCAACGGCGACATGCTCATTTTGGTGCAGACGACTTTGTATCATGTACAGTTCACACAAACCATTCAGGGAACCACATTTTCAAAGAAAAGTGCAACTCACCACGTTCTGAACTACTCTGTTGAGTATTTCCACGTACAAGACGACTATGTGGCTGTTTTTGATGGCTCGAAAATGCTTTTCCATCACCTTTCTGATTCATCGATCATCGAGGTTGACTTCAATGAAAGCAACACAGTAACTCCTTACCCTGTTGGGATCACAGACGGCCTTCATCAGATTGTATGTATTGAACAGACTTCAAGGGCCGGCGCAAGATGGGTCACTTCAACAACTCTGAAGGACTGTTGTGCTGCATTTCTGGAGCCCGTTCTGAGAACTTGTGAACCGGAATCGGTAAAGTCTGTTGCCGTCAAATTTTCAAAGTTTAGGCATCTCACTCAAACTCTGGAGTATCTTTTATCCAGTGAGATTACCAGTACAAGTCCTAATGACGGCTACTTAAAAAGCATTGCCAGTCTGATAGCTTTGATGGAGACTAAGGACCTGATATATTTGGGACTTTTGAAAAAAATCGAAGTTCGGTATTGGGACCAGGTATTCGAGCTGATAGGAAACGACCCGCGCTCAATCATACAAAATCGTCTCTTGCCTGAGGAAAAATTCGAGCTGGCTGCTCATTTCTTCATCATAATGTTGGAATACGAGAAGGAAGACTCAGCCGATGAAAATAATGCCATTATCCGAACTATAAGCAGAGAATTGTTTAAGCTGAACCGGTTTGATACGATGTTCGAAGTGGTGCGTTTCCTAAAAATGGCCGACCAGCGTCTATGCGATGTGGCTGTGGAGTCACTCGATAAAATCTATGGGACATAAACCTTTGAGAAGCCTTCCACTTTACGCCGACAGCATACACACTCGCTGAAGCCTCTCACAAGTAACGAGACTCTGCAAGCCTCGCAAAGAGCAAGACAGCGGCATGGCCACAGAATCACCTGTCTTGAGTTGGTGTGGCAAATGACACACACTCCCAGTTTGTCTTGATCGTTCAACTGTCTTTTCTCTGAAATTAGATCTTTGAGTACACTGGATGATTTCAAATACAGTTTTTTATACCTCGACCTCGTTAAGGATGAGCATTCGGATAAATGGGCTCCCATAATACGCAAGCTGCCCATGTTAGCGGGATCCTCACTGAGTAGTTCGACTATTTCGCGAGACGAGAAGAGTTCAGCGTCACTTTCTCCATCACTACAATACTCATCATCTGTCTCACTCTTTGTTTCGAGATAGTCGAGTGAGCTATCCTTTTCTTCTATAAAAGGACCCTTTATCAGACTGATATAGTTATCTTGAACCCAGTCATCCGAGTAGATATCGATATCGATCTCAGACTCAGCAGGTGACTCAATTTCACCGGTTTCTTTCGAGCGCAGAAAAGTTGGCTTTTTCCCCAAAACGATCGACCAAAGGAGATCCGCGAATTGTGTAGCCAAGTTTTTCGAGTTCTTCAACCGAGATAACAAGATCCAATTTGCACGGGTGGATCTTTGGCCATCATCTGTCTGTGGTATGCTGGAGAGTTCATTTCCATACCCTGTGGGGTCCTCTTCGATGAACGTTCTAGTGGGTAATGCTATAGGGTTTAGTTCTTCGACGTAACAAGTTCTGCCTGCTGCGTTCATCAGAAACTCGCCGAGATTCACCAGAGTTGTGTAAAAGTCATCACGCATCGAGATGTTAAAGGAGGATAAGTTGGATGTGACGGTGGAGAACTGAAGATCCGATATTGACCCCTTCAGCAAAGCTGCGGACAGAAAGATGAACGCACAAAGGAGAATGACTGCAAATGTGATGAGCTGTGGGGTAAAACTTATCACAACGGTCATGGGGTAGTAGAAGATGCGTCCCGCCATATAAGACTGAGCAAAAGAAATAAACACACAGCCACCGATAAAAGCCGAGGGAATGAGGCGGTACTTCTCCAGCCCGAATAAACCTAAAATATGTATATACGCCTGATTCAATGTAGCCGCTACGGCGATTCTCAGAACTTCCACAGCTGGACGCGATGCGGTTTGCACTTCCTGAAATGCAAGCGAGTACTCGAACAAGGTTAGACTATTCTCCACTATGGGAGCGGAATCGTTCAGAGCAGCGATAAAAGTCTCCATTATCTGGCCTAGGCACAGGGAGAGGAAAAGTGGCTTTAAGATCTCAGGTGATGGACCCATTGCGGTATTGGCATCTACAAAAATCTCGTCTGCAAAACCATACCATAAAAACTTACGCTTGGAAAAAGCTTCCGCATCCCACGGAATGAGTGGACTCAACAAAGTACCCAGTACAGTCTTATCGTATGCAGATATTCCCGACCACACACCGTAACTACCGCAGTATAACGTATACAATGCCAAGAGTCTCAGAAATGCATTGCTCAAACGCGGGAGATGCGGCCTTTGTTGACGAGCAGCTGCCAGGACCAAAATCCGGTTTAAAATGATAGCAGTGAACATGCACATAACGGCAAAGGGAGAGATGCAGTAGCCCATTATGGATTTACTGTGGATGTGTGCAGCATCCGGCTGAGTAGACTGGTTTGAGACCGCGATGAAAAACGATTGTAAAATCCTTAGCGGAGCCCAACCGGACATTGTAGAAGTGGAATTCATTGCGATGATGCCATATATATGATGTGGTGTGCGGATGCGCTTATTTGTTGAGTGAATAGTATCTGTACATGCCTCTTTGACTGAACTCTGCTGGGAACACTCCATTGTCAATGTGGTCTCTGGCAAAGGGACCCATTGAGCAGGAGATTTTCCGACTGGCGAGTTTCAAAAACTGAGGCGGTTTGAGCTTCTTTGTAATTTTCTTGCCCGTTTTCAAGTCGTAAAAAGTCAAGTTGTTATCGTAATCCACCGACTCTCCTCTCCGTTCTTTGGCAGTCTCTTGTTCGTTCAGCTTGAACAGCCAGCCGCGTCTCCCAACCTGGTTGTTGTCGTAGCATTTCCATATATCTGCTTGGGAGACAATTTTTCTACACGTTCTCTTAATGTCTTGCACAATGGCGTAGTTCACTTCAACCGCTTCAAGCGTAGGACATGCTGACAGAATATTGGACCTTTCGATAGATCCGCGCGTGACGGCTTTGTTACCCGTCAGATCCAGGAAGCGGAGCGACAAAGAGTCGTATGGATATACAGATGAAAACCCATCGCCTTTAAAGTATCTGATCAGCTCTTCCAACGGGATATGTGAGTGAGCAATAGACAAGCTTTGCAGATTTTTGAACTTGGCCTTGATGATGTCCAGGTGCTTCATGTTGACAGGCGTTCCATTGAGGTTCAGATACTGAAGGTCTGGGGCATTCAGGTTCCTCAAAAGATAGGAAAGCTGAACTTCGTTGAGCGGAGATACCACCGATGTATCAACCTGTAAATTCAGCCAACGTAGGGATCCTGATCCCACCGAATCGTGATACAGCAGAAAATCGATAAGGTCTCGCGTTGTGATCTTAGAACACCGCGCTAAAGAGAGATGGGTGAGTCTAGCCTGTGAGGGTAGATAGTTGTTTAAAGTATTAGAGCTAATCTGAGTGTGTGTCAGGTCTAGCCGGTTGAGGTTTACTAGTTTAGGCAAGATTTTGATAAACACCTCGTTTGGCAGATCGGTGCAATCGTGAAAAGATATTTTAGTAATGTTGAAAATTACAGGCCGCTGGATTTCCAGCTCGTGAAATGCTAGCAGAAACTTACTTCCGCCTGCCCCGCAAAAATCTAAGCCCTGTAGGTAAATGAGGTTGTTAAAGAGAAAAGACAAAACTCTTGAGTCGATGTCGCCTTCAATATTTTCGCTCGCCAAAAACTCCAGAAGATTAGGAGTGAGATGCAGGCATTCTAAAATAGTGCTTGAAGTCAGCATTTGGATTTCTTCGTTCATCTTGTTCGTTCTGCCAAGACCGATGGATGTAAATTCCATATAATCTAAAAATTCGACATTCAAACCTAAAAGTGTGTCATTTTTCAAATTGGTCAAGAAATTGTCGAAAGAGTGAGGCCGTGTAAATAAGGCATAACGATATAGTAAATGTGCAGCCAGATATCTGAAAATCTTGCAGACAGGAACTATGGAGTGAGCGAACGAGTCCAAGTTATCAGAAAATGAGGCAATCTTATCAGTATCAGTATAGTAAACCTGTTCAATGATTTGATACAAAACTTCCACAGGTAGCGGGAACTGGTTTGTGATAACTCTGAAACCTTTTGTCAGTCCCAACTCTTCTTGTGGGATCTCTTCACTTTCATTGGATGCCAATGGGGTGAGTGGGGTAAACTCGGGAACTTGTGACTTGTGATTAGAAGGTGAGCACTGCTGAAGAAGATTCAAAAAAGAGGTTGTGGAGGTTGAAGTGTGGTTGGAAGAGATCAGAAACGATCCATCATTGTTGTGGTTAGCAGAGCACCATGAGCCACAGTATGACGGAGTCTTGGATAGTGAGTGCGATACCATATGTACGTATTGCTTGTCTGTATCCTGGGGCAAAAGTAAAAAAAAAAAAAAATATAATCTCATCGCATATATATACGTCGTAAGCCGGAGTTTGCGGACAACTAAACCCGACCACAAAAAATGATAGACGGTAACCGAAAAGATCATAGCGGTGATTGAGAGGGAAAAAATAAAACAAAAAGAAGAGAAGGAGAAAAAAAAAAAACTGTCCCTCCCCGTCCGGACGTGTACCTACCAATCCGTAGCATTTTGGTTTGAAACTTGGCTGCTGGAACAGACCACAATGGGCAAGGAAACGAGAATATCATTCAACGTTAGCGATCATTATCAAGTTTTAGAAGTCGTTGGCGAGGGAGCTTATGGAGTTGTATGTTCTGCTATTCACAAACCCTCCCAGCAAAAAGTGGCTATCAAAAAGATCATTCCTTTTGAACGTACCATGTTTTGTCTCCGCACCCTTCGAGAGCTCAAGCTGCTGAAGCACTTCAACCATGAAAATATCATTAGCATTTTGGATATTCAGATCCCCTTTTCATTCGATACTTTCAACGAGGTGTACCTGATACAGGAGCTGATGGAGACCGACCTACATAGAGTCATCAGAACTCAGCGGCTGAGCGATGATCACTGCCAGTATTTTGTTTATCAGACTTTACGTGCTTTAAAAGCTCTTCATTCTGCCAATGTTTTACATCGAGATTTAAAACCCTCAAATTTGCTGTTAAACGCAAATTGTGATCTAAAACTGTGCGATTTCGGGCTAGCGCGCTCCATTGCTTCTCAGGAGGATAATTTCGGTTTTATGACGGAATATGTAGCAACAAGATGGTACAGGGCTCCTGAGATCATGCTCACATTCCAGGAGTATACCACAGCTATCGATGTTTGGTCTGTTGGTTGTATATTAGCGGAGATGCTCACGGGTAGACCGCTGTTCCCTGGGAGAGATTACCACAACCAGCTTTGGCTTATTATTGATGTGCTCGGTACCCCATTGACGGAAGATTACGATGGAATCAAATCACGAAGGGCAAAGGAGTACATCAGATCTTTGCCTTTAAGGAGGAAAACTCCCTTCAAGGATATCTTTGTAGGTGCTAATCCACTTGCTGTGGATTTACTGGAAAAGTTGCTGATTTTCAATCCGTCAAAGAGAATCAAGGTTGACGATGCATTAAAACACCCTTATCTACGTCTCTATCATGACCCCACGGACGAGCCTGTTGCCAATCCCATTCCGGAGGACTTTTTCGATTTCGACAAGAAAAAAGACCAGCTCACGATACCCGAACTGAAGCAATGGCTGTATGAAGAGGTGATGAAGCCACTGCAGTATGACTCAACTTAGCATATCCATCCATACACCAAATATTTTCCCCACTCGACACTCGATATAAAATCTGGAAAAAAAAATAGGTAGGTTTGTCAACATGTCAGCATTTTCTCTAGAAAACATCCCTCAACTTCCGCCCGACCCGCTATTTGGACTGAAAGCTCGGTTTACTAAAGACACCAGATCGGACAAGGTGGACCTGGGAATTGGCGCCTACAGAGATGACAAGGGAAAGCCATGGGTTCTTCCATCAATTAGGGCGGCCGAACAGCTTTTACAGAAAGACCCTAGCTACAACCACGAGTACTTGGGAATCGCCGGTTTGCCTGAATTCACTTCTGCTGCTGCCCGAATCATTTTCGGTGATGACTCACCGGCTTTGAAAGAGTCAAGAGTAGTTTCACTACAATCTTTGAGTGGAACTGGTGCTCTTCATATTGCTGGCGTATTTCTGAAGAAATTCTATTCTGCGTCGAGCACAGTGTATCTTTCCAACCCAACCTGGGCAAACCACAAGCAAATTTTTGAGAATGTTGGACTTGAAACGGCTTCTTATCCTTATTGGGATGCCAAATCAAAATCTCTTGATTTGAAAGGATTTGTGGGTGAGATTGGCAAAGCACCAAAAGGGTCCATTTTCTTGCTCCATGCATGCGCTCATAACCCAACAGGTTTGGACCCAACTCCGGAACAATGGGACGAAATCATCGATGCAATTGCTGAAAACAAACATTTTGCTTTGATCGACTCTGCTTATCAAGGTTTCGCCTCAGGCTCTCTGGAAAATGACGCATTGGCCGTGAGAAAAGCAGTCAACCATTCTTCCAAGATGCCAATTCTGTTGTGCCAGTCTTTTGCCAAGAACTGTGGTATGTACGGAGAACGTGTGGGAGCAATCCATATGGTGTTACACGAGTCGGATGGCAAGCTGAAAAACGCCATTCTTTCTCAGCTGCAGAAAATCGTGAGATCAGAAATTTCCAATCCTCCTGCTTATGGCGCTAAGGTTGTCACCAAAGTACTTCGAACCCCAGAGCTGATGCAGCAATGGCAAAAAGATATGGAGACTATGTCTTCCAGGATCACCAGCATGAGAAAGGAGCTCAGAAAGAAGTTGGAAGAACTGGGTACCCCCGGCACATGGGCTCATATCACTGAGCAGCAAGGAATGTTTTCGTTCACCGGGCTCACAACAGAGCAGGTTTCCCTTCTGGAACAAGAACACGCCGTGTATCTTGTGAGCAGTGGCAGGGCTTCTGTGGCGGGTTTGAACGCCAATAACGTGGACAAAGTGGCTAAAGCCATTGATGATGTAGTGAGAAAAACTCATAGTAAGCTTTGAATGTATGTTGTTTTGTTTTGATGGGCAGATAGCGAGCGTAATCATCGACTGAGTGGTAGATGGTTGCGGGAAAGCGGAACTCCTTGCATCTCTATGGTTGTGATTCATCTCTTTGGTCGAAACAAATAATTTCGATGGCTAGTACTAAATTTTGGCTGGCGCTTAAAAAACAGAAGCTAGACTTGACCCTTTTTTCGAAGCTTGCCGTGAGAAGATGAAAAATATCCATGACCAACTTTCACGACATCCCAGCTCCTGTTTTGTTTATCTTTCATTGGGAATGCTATCCCTAGCACTTTCTCGATGCGACCGAAGAGGTGCTTTTCGTGGTTTCCTCTCACTTGAGTGACTCCCCTCACCGAACTCAATATTTAAAATCACCGACTTGTTAGCGCCTGTATTCTTTACAACTGACAGGAAGTGTAGTCGATTCTCGATTTTGTGTCCCCAGGTACTTCACTAACAAGTCGCCAGTCTGAAATTGTGAGGTCGGTGCATAGAGTCAGTCAACTGAAATTTTCATGGGCGACTTTCTTGTTGGAAATCGTCGGAACCCCCTCTTTATAAAAGTTTCCCTCCACGACACAGCAAATTTCGTATGGGGTTCATGTGAAAAAAAGACAAAGCAGAAGCAATGTCCTGTATAAATTGAAGAACGGATAGTGTTTTATTATTAGTCTATCATTGACTTTCCTCCTAAAAGAGACAAAACCATTCCGTGCTGATTTTTATTGGAAGAGAGCGAAACCAAATTCCGCACCTCCGATGCGATGAATATCTCGACCTGGCCCTTTTTAAACATTATCACTGCCTTCACAATGAGCTAAATGAAGGGGACGTGTGAAGCTCTACGGAACTTTGATGCCAAGCCGAATTTCGCAATCTTGCTCTTCTAGACAGCCAAAAAGATCAAAGATCAGATGGCGACCTGGCGGATCCCACAGGATAAACACAGAGACATCACTTCAAGAGAAAAAGAAACCAATGTGGCCCGGTGCTTCCCACCCACACACCACAATGGCTGATAAAGAGCTCCGCAGACACGATAGCCTCAACTTGCTTATATTGAATCACCTAATCTCAGAAGGATACGAGAATGCTGCGTTTGAGCTAGGCAGCGAGATCGGGCTTGATTTGGCCAATGTAAACCCCCCGAAGAGACCCTGTTTATCCTTGGACGTGAACGATCTTTTCAGCAAAGACTCGATCGGGAGACGTAATCAGGAACTACAACATGAGATGCCTTTGGTGAAGGGCTCCCACTTGTCAGTCACTAACTCAACTTATAAGAAAGCGGTGACTGGGCTGAGCACAATCAGGATTCGCAACACCATCAAAACAAACATCCTCAATGGTGTCATTTGGGAGAGTATGGAACTCATAAACGAACACTTCCCTACGTTGATGGAGAGAAATCAGCTTGTGTATTTTAAGCTGGCTCATTTGCAACTGATTGAAATGATACGGAAGCATCACTGCGAAGAAAAGAGAGACGAACAATCAGAACGCGAGTTTCTCGATAATATTCTACAATTTATACGAGTGAAATTATCCACTCCAAAGATTCTATCCAACGGCGAGTTTATCAAAGAGCTGGAAATCACCATGGCTTTGCTATGTTACGGAGATTTATTTGCCAAAGGAAAACCGACTGTAGAGCTTCCTGCAAAATTGAAACACATTTTTGATCTCCAACTGAGATCTGACGTGGCTTCACTGGTGAATAAATCAATTCTCCAGCAGGTGAGTAATGTACAAATGTCGGTAAACCATGCGTGCAACATCACATGTGAGACCAATTTAGAATCTCTCATTAAACTTTGGTTCTACACCGATTCAGAAAACGCTACAGCGGAGAATATCCTTCCTAAATAAGTATACTACAGTGGACGGTGTGACCGGTTTCAACTCCCAATAGACACAGAAACTCGTCGTCTTTTGAAGGGGGCAATGCCCTATCTTTATGGAACAAGTGCACATTTGCCAAGGACAAATTGTCGATCTTTGCGTCTTTGAAAAACTGAGATCCCTCGATCAAAGACAGCACTTTTTCTCGCAGAAACCCCAAAGTTGTACCAAAATCTGGATCCCGGGGATGGTAGTCCTCCGGTCCGAACTCGATGTGGTACTGGAGTGGTCTCTTGAGCAAGACCTCATTCTTCCTCACAGCATTAGCTGACACGTGAATGTGAGCACAGTGAACGGGAGTGTCTATAAAGATGTCGTGGCCAGGTTTTTTCCACACTTGGAGATGAACACCAGCTCTGAGGCAGATCTCGTAAATTGTAAGCCCGATAAAAGCGTAAACAAAAATCAGGGTAATCAAACGAGCAGCAGGGTGTGCCACTAGAGCATGGGTATATTTCGAGGATTGTATAAATGAAACCACCCAAGAATCGAAAACCAGAAGGTGAATAGGCATTGATATAGATCTGTTTCTATATTTAAATTTTGGTACATGCACGAAGGTTGATCATCTCTTGGCCCTTTGGTATATAAAGGCGGTGCGGTGCGCATTTCACTAGCCAAAAAAAAAAAAAAAATGAAATATCTCTGCTTTTTGGTATCGTCTTTGCTGTTCACTTTAGCCAGAGCTACGGATGAGAATGTGGCGTTTGTCACGGCTTTCATTGCAGACGCAGAAGCTAACAGAAATGACTACATAGGGCTGCTCTTCAATCCGTCTATACAGATCCCAAGCACGTTACTAGGTCTTTACAATGAGGCGATGACGTATACAGACGGCTCCTACACTTCACTCATCAACTCTGACTTTCCCTACAGCGAACTTTCAACTTTTGCAACGGGACTCCCGTGGTATTCTACTCGGTTGTCGGCTGAGTTAGCTGCTGCCACCCTGGGATCTTCCGTTGCCACAGCAACAAGTGGTTCTACTAGCGGGTCAACGTCTTCTAGCACAGTTGCTTCTGCCACTCCCTCTGAGACTTCTGGTGCAAACGTGGCCAAGCCGAGCGGGAAGCTCACTTCTGCTCCATTATTTATTCTTATCGGTTTGGTGGTGGCAGGTGCGGCTATCTAGGATTAGTTATGTGTTTATGAATATTAGAATTTTGTGCTGTTGCATGCGTAGAAGAGAGTTTCCATTTTGAGTCTTGTCCAGTCTATGAACGATTGTGTAGTATTTCGCAATTTAAATCAAGTGGTAATATTTACCGCAGATACTGGAAACCGAATTTGTTCTTACAAAATCCTGCCGAGGAAATCGGAAACGCCAAGAGCATTAAACAAGGGCGCAGTAAGCGAATGATGTCATGAACAGAAGGGCTGGCCCATGATGTGATGGGGCAAGTTCCCCTTCCGCGGCAGGAAAAGCCGTTTAGGCGTTTGTAATGAATTTATATGTTGGGTCACTGCTCTAATCGCGGCTTTCCTCTGATCACGTATGAGAAATCAAGTTGCGCCATATTATTTGTACTGGACGCTGGGCAAATTGTGTGGAAATCAGGCTTTCAGTCAGATCTGTAGATGGAGGACCTCACCGGCGTGATCACTGTACTTACAGAAATTATTATGTGGTGTCAATTTGTTGGTTCTATCATCAAATCTATTGTTTTATACTGAGAAAAATACTGTCGTCCATAGAGTGAGATATGGAAGATATGTGTGGTACAGGCACTGAAGGAGGACAGGACCTATGGCAGAGTATTCCATATCTCCAAAGCAGCAGAAATATAGAAACGTCTAAACTAAATAGCGGGGGGATAATATTCATAACTGTCCAAGGTAAATGTGAGGCAAACCAGGAAAGAGATAATCGCTTATGCCTGCATGTTGCAGAGATATGCAACAATGTAGATTTCTCCTATTTATAGTCCAGTTTTTTCCTGTGACATTGTTCAATTTTACAGGAGCCTTTCGTTCTTTCCGCTCAAGTGACTTCTCGACAAGTCTGACCAGCTGCCTTTTTACGGCAACTCTTTGGTATAGACTCTTGATGTCCTGTAGGAAACATCAACAGGCTTCTATGTGCGGCATGTTTACCTAAGATTTTCCTTACTTGATGCTATACTTGTTAGCGTGCAAGAGATAGAGTCCCGGTAGAATCGTGCATTTCCATATACTGTCAGAAACCACATGTTCAAGCTCCATCAGAAATGCGTATCAGAAGTCAACGAGAATTGACCAAGAAGGGACAGCTCAAGAGAAAGCTCTGCCGCCAGTCAGAAAGGACCCAACCTCAAATCACTTTATACATACCATATATTTGGCAGACGTAATCTACAACATTTATCCTTATTCAAAAATCGTCCCAATCATCATCTCCCCTCTTTGCCTTATTCCCCATCCCCTGCAAGTTTGTCTTTTCCTTCGGTCTCGACATGCCAAACGCAGGTTTAACGTCGTCTTCTGAACCACCCCCCAAGAGAGAGTTCCCCTCTCCCACATTCTCAAACAGTTTCCCGTACCGAGATGGAGACTCGTTCCTGTTAAACACGTCCCAGCTGGACTGACCGCTTTCGTAAAACTTTTGGCCAAATTGATCCACCGCCCTACGAGCCTGCTGTCCAAAATCCTGATCCTGAATTTGCTGTACGCCTGGTTTGATAACCGTATCGTTCATTTCGGTAACGGATTTGGCCACCGTTGAAGAAAACAGCCCCCAGCCTTTGGAAAGATATCCCATGGGGTCTTTTTGAAGGTTTTCAATCGTAAACCCTGCAAGGGACCCCCCTTGCCTGTTCTGAGCTGGCGCAGGAGTATTACCAAACCCACCGTACTTGCCACCTTGTGACGGGTGAACATCGTTAGGTCTCTGCTCGTTGGCGGCCCCCAGCGATTTGAAGTAGGCCTCATTCTGAGTCTTTTTCTCAGTGTTAATAGAAGGTTTAGTGATAGAAGGCTTTCTTGCCGCATCGGACAGCGTTTCTAAAGTTGGCAGAGTCTCGCCCGTGCGATCAGGTGCTTCAAACTCTGTGCCTTCAACGACACAGGTGAGCATATTTTTATAGTCTTCCGCTACGTAGTTGTCATATTTCTGCTTTGCAGGTAGTCTCAGATCTAGACCGTGTTTGACAAAATACTCGCGAATCTTGTTGTTGCCGCCCCTTTCCATTCTAAATACCTCATCAGGCTTGAACTGATCCATCGTTATGGATCGTACAAACGAAATGTGCACTCCAAGCCCTCTGTGCACTCCGGCACATTCGAGGCAGATAAAAATACCAAACTTGGGAGATGCCCACTGAGGATTGGGGGCCTCGCAGTCCATACATTTCTTGTTGGACCCTTCCTTCTGAAGTGCCAATAACGTTCTTCGCTGATCTGGATCGACTGACCAATTTGACGACATGTTTTTTTTTGCACTCAATGTGCTACAACATAGGCGAGGCGGAAAGTGACATTTTAGCGAAGCGGAAAAGATGAATTCTGATAGTCTAATTCACAATTATTCGTTTGAAGTTATCTTTTAAATTAGGATATCGTTTTTAGTATTGAAAATCTAACCTCGGGTGAATGATATCCTATTATCATCGAAATAGACCCCCTGCAGAGATCGATGAGAGTATATAACGGATTAAACATTGTATTGCAAAAGTCATATGATGGATAGTGTATGGCTTTAAATTTCAAGGATAAAAAGCTTTATCGAGATTTAGGTCCGATGCATTTTGCAACAGAAACCTGCATGTTTGTATATTGGGCTATACTGATGACTCGGTAGCTTTCGGGCCTTGGGAAGGCTGTACAGTATTACATGGGATATGTACGCAACTATTAAGCAGGATTCTGCCGCGCCCGTGCGTCAAAAATAATAGGATGAAACCGTATGTCAGACTATGCCAGATGTAACTTGGTGCATGTGCATTGCATGCCGCATGGTCTAGACCTTGACGATATATATACCCTAAAATTATATCTCTCTTCTGTGGAAGATATCCTTTCAGTAGTCAATATTTTGAGCACTCATTTTCATTCTTTTGCATCCTTATATGAACAGCTGGCCACTAGCGCTGTTCGACGGATAGATAAAGTTTTCGGAGACTGCCTTCAATAAATGCATTAGAGAAAGTTCTATAACCGGGGAACGCATACCATTCTCAAACAACTAAAAATTTGACTGTTCACGCGTGAATAATGTTTCAAGTAGATTCTACAACTTATGCCTCTGGGACACTCACAGATGTATCTCTCAGTGAAGCTGTTCTGACGACAGTTGAAATATGTTTCGTTCACCTCAAAATTATATGCGCACGTAGAAGACTGATTTAATGCAAACGTCTTGGCTCCTGTCAACCTCGGTTCAAAGGAAAGACAAAGGATCTCTCCCCCTTTCCTGAGCTGATATTATTGAGGAGCCAGTTGTCTCGAGCTGTGAGGCTCGCTCATCAGTGCCCAATATTCTGCTGCCTCGTTATCCTTTGAAGATGTTTCCTCAAGTTCTGCCATTATGCTGAAACATCCATCAGAACAACAAATCCATTCGAGTTCGAATTATTCCCAGGGAATGCTCACAGAGATTTAGGGCACGAACACAAAATTTCGGAGCACAGTTTTGGGAAGGAATAAGTCAAAGCCAAGTTATGACATCAAAAGAGACTGAAACCATATCACCTCACTTTAATGTTTGTTCAAACCTCTTCCACACCTTTTCGGAAATTTATACATCGTAAAGGAGATAATTGAATTGAGACATAATAAATAGATTTTCACTAAAGAAGCTAAAGCTTAGAGTCCGACCACAGCCTCTTTTTGAGCTCCTCAGGATACAAATGCATAGTGCTCTGATTCCCCATTTGCCACAGTCCACCGTCAACCACTTGAACCGTTCCAGTGACGTAATTTGCAGCAGGAGAAAAAAGATACACTGTTGCGTTAGCGATATCAATAACCGATCCCAATTTTTGCAAGGGGATTGATTTTTCGAAGGAGGCCTTGTTTGGAACCAGCCGTGCGAACCCCTCTGTATCGCCTATAGCACCTGGTGCGATAGCATTACATCTTATACCGATGGGTCCCAATTCCACAGCCAAGGCATTACAAAGAGCATCAACCCCAGCCTTTGCAGCCCCTACATGGATTTGAAAGGGGACTCCATAGTAGTGCAAAGTTGCTGATACAAAGATTACAGAACCTTTATTCTTTCTCAGTTCCTTAAAACAAGCTTTGACCGTATTGAAGGAGCCCAAAAGATCGATATCAACTACGGTTTTAAACGCATTAGAACTGAGGTGGTTGAAATCAGCGAGAAAGTTCCCAGCTGCCCCCGCAATCACGTAGTCAATCCTACCGAGTTCCCTAACGGTTTTCTCGACAGCCTTGTTCAAGTCATCCATCTTTCTGACATCTGTGCCATCGCACGCTAAGACTTTGCTGTCTTTACGAAGGCTTTTCAATTGTTCAGCCACAGATTGAGTCTTTTCCTTACTACGTCCCACAATAGAAGCATTGGCTCCTAGTAAAACCATTGCCGCTGTTTGAGCAGAGCATATGGTACCCGCTCCCCCCGTAACGAATACAACCGTACCTTTAAATATGTCGTCTCTCCACGATTTTTGAAGCTTAAACGATTCTGCCACTTTTTTTAGATCCATTATGTGCTTCCCCCGCAATTATGCATGATGATTTGTTTTGCACTCAAGATTTTGCACCCTGAGCCTTTTATACTCACAAGCTCTTCGAAATATCTCAAACAAAACCACAAATTACTAGAATATCCCTCATACAATTTACAAAACTCCCGAAAGTATCGCGAAAAATCTTGCAAAGTACTGAATCATCTCCTCAGAGGAGTAGAAGTAGGGCCAGTATATAAACAATGCGACTCGCAATTCAGCCTGTATTAATATCCTTGCGGGTCATACCTGTTGCAGTCGAAAATGTGTTTTTGCAAAACATTTTTAATGAAGGCTCCACCTACGGGCAGAAGCGTAACAAAGCCCCGGGTTACGCTAGCGAACCGAACCGATCCCATCAACGGCAGAGTGCCCGCCATCCGCAGTATTGTCTACTGTATGACGCAGGGCATGCGAGGAGCCGAAATCTGCCATCATTTCAAACATTGAAACCTGAAGATAATGGTTTTGTTGGCTCTGGAGTCTGAGTAAAGGTGTATACAATGACGGACCGACAGACTGACGCAATTGAGCCTTTAATTGGAAACGAAAGAGGAGCAACCATGTGTTTGAATTATAGTGTGCTCATACATGAGACGTGCTATGAGCTTTGCTTAAACCAGATTCAACAAGTCGAACGGAGGGAAGAATCCGACCCCTCACTAGTTCAAGTTTAAGCCGTCCAGATCACCACTGTGAAGCAGAAATGCCGTGCGACAATGTTCAGACCTCAATACAGGCAAGAGGCACGTGATCTTCTGTACAGGAGAATAAATGAACGTGATCCGGGGCCACACGACCACAATCGCTAGTGTCCTTCCTGTAATTCTTTCAGCTAGAGTTTTCTCGCCATGACTATTATTTTATGCAACTCTGTCCCTTTTCGCATCCCCATTTTCGTGTTTCGACGTAATTCCCAAAGACAACTTGCTGCTTGCACTCAGCAGCTTTGTCTTGAGATAACTAGACATTTTCTTCTTGGTGGGCGACTTTTCAATGTCTGTCTTAGTCTCCTCATCCAGAAGCTTGCGTTTTTCCGTTTTCTTGTCATCCTCTTCGACCTCGTCAACTGCAGGAGCCACAGAACCAAAATCAATGGACAAGACACCCTTCTTCGGACTTTGCATCTCACTGTCTTTATCACAGGGTGTCACCGGATCCCATTGTTCTTTATACTCAACCAGCTCCAGTATTTGTCGGCCAAGTGGGATCAGTTCCAGAGTGGAAGAATACTTTTCGGCCAAGTAGTCACCCAATTTTCGGAGATTGGTATTTTTATACCCTCCAACAATTATCGTCAAGAGTCCCAGCAGCGAAGAACTCATCATATTGTTACAATCAGCTTTGGCTTTCAGAACTAGCATAAAGGCGTTCAACAAGTCGTTCTGTGCAATATGCTGAAGAATGGACACATCGTTCAAAGAAATCACGTTCTTGATGCATCGTAAAGCTGCAAGCTTACACTGTTGTTTCACACTCGAGTTAATGAGCCAGCTCACACAAGAAAGACACCTGCTCTCGAGCAGAAAGTGACGGAAAAACGTATAATCATGTTCTCGGCAGCAAAAACTCATCAGCTCACACAGAAACTGAAATCTTGATGACGCAGAGTGAGATCGTAGCCGTTCCATCTTCTCCTGCTCGCTTCTGCAATTCGACATTTCTGTAAAAGGTCCAAATAGCTTATATGCTGCCTTTTCATAAAAATGTCGTATGAAATCTGTGTTTCTATGTATTTCTTGCTGTTGCGAGTTTCGAACATTTAAAATCTCCTCCAAGTTGAAAGGAGAATTGACTGGATCGAGAAGCACTTTTATCGCCTCGAACGTTTGCAGCTGTATAGTGACGTTGTCGTCTGTAAGCAACACACCTATGAGCATTTCGACAAGATGCATGTTTTCAAATTCCGGTATTCCGAGTGTGGATTTCCCGTCTCTTGAATCTGGGATCTCGCTTATTAGCATGGCATCCTGTTCTATTATAGACACGATTAGTTCTGTTCCCAAGACTCGTGTCTCTGTTTGGGTATCGTTCAGGGCAAAGTATACTATCCTGAAAAGTCCGTGCTTTATCAAAGCAGTGAAAAACTCGGTTCTGGTATTGTGCTGTAAAGTTTTTGCGGTCAGAGCAAACTGATGGAGCATTCTTACAATGTCGCGCTTCGATTCCATGTCATCAGATGTTAAAAATGGTTCAAATAGTTTTCGCATAAACTCTTCGGATTCCTGAAGATAAGTAATTATTTCAACTTGAGTTGAACATATCAGCGCATTCATCCAATTGAAAGAGGCATCGTCAAGTAACCTCACGAGGACAACGTCTTTGAGAAATTGCAGACGAGAAGCCTTTTTGAACAAGCTTTTGATCCTGTCATCGTCCAGTTGCAGAATATTTTTAAACTTTGACTCATCAGTGATAAACTGTCGGTAATTTGACTTGTGCTTAGGGAACTCGGGATCGTATTCCAGCGTACCAACGAACCCGATAATCATATCATCGTCTATGAGATGTTCTATAATTTTAGAGTCATTGTAGAAAATTAAAGTCTTGACAATATCGCATAGATATCGCAAATTTTCGATATTTTTTGATTTTTCAGATTCGTGAAAGAGATTGATCAATTTCCTCAAGTATTCTTGAGCCATTAAATGCTGAACCATTGACTCCCTGCAAAATTCAGAGCGTGCACTTTGTGCCAAAATGTCAAACACTTCTGCGAGATTATTGTCACATGGATCAGGAGGCGTTGACACCGGTCCTGCAATGATTTCTGTCACTTCACCCTCACCCTCGGTAGCTATTACAGCCGAAAGAGAAATATTGGGCTGATACCTGTCTTGAACTCTTATGAGAAATTGACACAGTTCGTAGCATCCTTCTGGCTCCTGAAAAGACAGCGCGTAATCTTTACCGAGTTCATCAGTCCATACAATGAGTGTGTCTTGTTGTTTCTGATATTGTATGGACCCTTTTATTGCTGCTTTCAATAGTAGTTCCTGGGAGTTTAGCTCATTACGCACAATAAAGTAAGGAAGCTGAGGAGCTCCTTCAAGTTCCGCTGAGCAATATCCTGTTCCTTGATCTTGCCAATTGTCATTCTCAAGCACATAGACCTTGACTCGTCTAAGTGGTTTGATCTCCATGATTTGTTAAAGCGGTTGCAATAGCCCAAGCAGTGTTGTATTCAGTGTATCTTTGGGTGGGTAATAAAGATTAACGCGCTCAAAGCATAAGATAGATAAAGATGTGGGGATGTAAGGTATCGGAAAAGAAGTAAAGAAAAAAGAAAGAAAAAAAAAAGAAAAAAAAACAGAAAAAGGCTTAATTTATAGTTTGGCAACTTGTTCTAAACCCTCATAGTTAGGCACTTCGAACCCCCATTTTTCTGCCACCTCTTTAGTGATGAACCTTCCTCCCAAGTAGTGTGCACCCTTGAACAACTTGGCACATGGTTTTGGAGCCGTCAGACTGATCAAGACTGATGGTACAATCGTCTCATCCTTTTCTCCCACAGGACCCTGATCCACATCCCATCCCGACGGAATATCCACAGAGCTTATTGGGACCCTTGTGTGAGCAAGTAATCTCACAATTACATCAAAAGGAGACCGTAGTGGTGGATGGAAGGAAAATCCAAAAAGGGCATCAATAATCTGATCTGCCTCTTCAATTTCCCTTTGCATATGGCCAAGTGAGGTGCACTCTTCATCAGGGATGAAATCCACCTTGAAATTATCCAGCTGCGTCATCAGGCCTTTAAACAAATCTCCTTTGGTCTTTTTCGGATAGTATATACGAGGAGTGTAACCCAAAAGCTTCAAATGTCTCGCAGCAACGAGCCCGTCTCCTCCGTTATTTCCTGGACCGGCCAAGACCAATATTTTTCTATGGGTTGATGGAGGGTAGCTCTTGTACACAGCCTGTGCCACGGAAAGACCGGCCAATTCCATCAGCTGGTCAATCGAGAACCCACCACTTGACATGAGCTCTTTATCGAGGGCGGCAGCAGCTTTGGCACCGAGTACTTTGAAATTCATATTGTGTGAGGATGGCTTTGAGTTGCTTTAAGATAAGTTTGAGAACATGGTATGGCATTCCGCCGGCAACTCTGTGAGGATACGTGAGGCTATGGGTGGATATCAAGGAAGACGATTCCCGACACAGGTGTATATAGCCACGCGTCGTAGGCTCGCTCGCATAACCTTCCTCTTAAACTATATAAGACTAGCTATTATGTATGTTCAATAGGTTCAGTTTCAGCAACAGCACTGCTCAGTCAAGAGAACTAGATTTTTATCAATTTTAAAACAAGAGGCTCTTGATACACAACAAGCCGTTACAAGACTGCGTGGCCAAGCCCAAGCGGTTCGAGTCTCCCCATTGCTATTTTGTGGGTTATGCAGAGGGCAATTTTGCGGTGTTTTCCTTCCTCACGCCAGAGGAAGCACGTATATATCAGGAGAGGGTCTAGTGAGTATGCGTCTCACACTGTTAGGCAGGCCCCTATGAGGGTTTCCGCCAGAGCTTGTGCTTTTAGGTTGGTTTTTTTTTTTACATACAAGTTCCATTATATATATAATGTACTTAGCTAACAAAGAGAATGTGTTGAACATAAACGAAGATATGTCACGTGACAATAAAAAGCAGTCACAATGTCATATAATTCAATGGCTACCTTAGATAGAACGCTAGTATAAATACGCGCAGAATATTCTTTTCTGTGCGCAACCCTATCCCTATATACTCTATATCAATACAGTTTTATTAAATGCATTTACGCACGATAGGCAGCCGTAGCATACCCCTGTGTGGGACTCGGTCAATGTCCCATACCCACTAAACTCTCCTCCGCCCGACTTTATATATCTCCGTCTCCGAGGATTCCTCCTCGGTAGGATCATACGTCTAGCCATCGTGTAACGCACGTAAATTATATCTGGGTGGAGGTAGGATTAGGTTATATAACTTAATAACTGTCTGAGTTTTGTCCTTATCTGGTAATTGAGGAACAACGAATGAGTTCTCTTATTCGGTGATAAGACCGATGTAAGTTTGTCAGGAAAAGTGGGAAAAGTGAATGTGAAAGCGGGTGTAAATCTGTATTAACAGCAATTGTTTGTAGGTATTCTGAACTACCTTGTACGTATTCCGAATTACCTTTTCTCTCTATATCAATAAAGCACGGAAACCTCTCCTTTTATACCTACCATGTCTGACAGCTGCCATTTCCTCCTTTACCCAACAAATGCTAACGTCTAGAGCTCTACAGAGTCTATCTTGCATAGATCACCGTCACATAATTCCTGATAATGTACGTTCCTCTTATCATGCAGATCTTTTTCTGCCTTGCGTAGATAGCATGAGATCTTATCCACTCTTCCGAGAGGGAGATCTCAGTAGTATAACGCTACCTATAACAACTCGAGTAGTACCTCGATATACAATATCACCCGCAGGAGGTTCGGGTTGCCAACTGCAACCTCAGGCCCTTCGGCCTCTGGGGCGGTCATGGTGCGACCCTTACCCTCTTCGCAATATCTTTTATAGAATTTCTATGTGGTCTCCTGCAGCACGCAATGCATCCTGCAGTGTACTAGATAAATTGATGGGCTTATAACCGATAGATGCTCAGATCGGCTCTCTCTCATAAAGTATCTTGCGCATCCTTTATATATGAAAACGGGCGTCGTGCCTCATGAATCCGATCCACTTTGTTGGACCACAGACTGGCTTTACGGTATAAATCTATTTAGTTAGTAGTATAGTAATACTCACTCTCCAACACATTGCATACAATGAGTTCCACCTCGTTGGGATATCCAGTGGAGGAAATGCTCTGGTTTCCTTAACACAAGGTTTCCTAAAATAAATTTCCGGCGGGTTGATTAGATCGTTATCCTCGACCTCGCATTCTGAACTTGAACTGTCTCGCTCAAAATTGGAACTTTCAGCCTCGGAAGAGAACAACTCGTCGTCGGACAAAGCTAGTCCACTTCCATCGTTTTCCTCTTCGTCCTTCTCTCGTTGTGTCAGCCTTAGCCATTTGAGCCAGTTTCTTGTTTTTGTGCAGTCGAACCACAAAAGATATTAGCTTTAAGACCGCGCCGGTTTCACTGGGTAAACCAGCATCGTAATGCCTAATGAAATCCAGGGCAATAAGGTTAGAGTGGGGCAAACGCAAGGGATGAATGAGGCCTTCCAAGGCGCACCATAAAAATCTCGGGGACAAAGTTCACGAAGCTGTTGAATCGCTGGAAAATTGCTGCTTGCATTGTCGCATACATATGCGGCTACCTCTTTTTTTTATACGCAGCTTGGTCAAACAGTTGAGTAATAACTTCGCTAGTCTTTTACCACTCTGACTATCCTTAATAACAGGAAAGTCACAAACTCTTTGTTTGACCCCATTTGGATGATCAAAGAAAAGAATTACCCCGAGGTATTGCCTATTCTTTCTGGTCCAACCGTCAAACGCCACTGTTAAGCTCTGAACGTTCTCTAATAATCCATTCAGATCGAGCATGGCAACGTCAAAAAAACTGGTTACTCGCCTTCTAATTGTCGATGAGCTTGGCGGTTTTTTGCCTGTCATGTTGAAAACCACCAATCCTTAATACTTGTGGCGCACCTCTCCAGTTCCCACATGTTAGAGCATATCCTATACTCCAACATGTCATACTCAAAGCAGCCCGAAACTAGTCATTCTCAAACACCCTAAAAGGACCAAAACTTGTCACAACCCCTTTGGCAATCATAGAAGTGAAATCTTTAGCGTCATTGATTGAAAAGTTCGTAACTATCTTCGCACTCTGGATATTTAACGTTGATTGCTTTTCTCCAAACTTTTCGGGGAGAACTAATCTCACATGAAGTGTTCGAAGTGTTCTAGAACACCACCCTTCAAAAAAGAACACTCACGCTTAAGAACATAACGCTGTTGGAATCAGAAATGATATGCACAAGTATGCATGGATATGCATGGATGTGCATAGAACATGCTGGAATGTTCGATAGAATATTCTAGAAGAGTGATAAGAAAACTATATAAGGACACTTGGTATATAGGTTGAATTATTCAAATAAGAATCAATTATGGATTTCAACAACTACAAATCTAACCTACAACAAACGCGGCTTTCAAAAAAAAGAAGGTGATATATTTTTTAACAACAATCAAATCAGTCATCTCGTTTAGCGCCTCGCTGATTAGGCTGCGGGCGGATTCATCTGAAGATATTGGCGGAATTTATTGTGATCCAACCAAAAAGTGGCATTGGGACGTCTCATATCCTCACGGCGAACAATGTTTTCATATTGATCGTCAAATATGTCGAAAACCGACAAAGGTACATCTTCGCAGGGAGTATCGCCGTCCGACAGAAGAAGATACCTTTTGTTCTCCTGTAAATAGACTGCAAATTCTCTTGATTCACCCAAAGCGTTTCTCATCAACATGCGCTCTCTTTCTTGATTACCAACACCATCGGGAAGAACAATATCGTTTCCTCCGGTCGTTCTGTGCACGTAACGATACACCTCGGCGTACCATTTGTTGGAATAGTGATAAAAGAGCACTCCACCTCTAATTTTACCTCTGTATCTTTCAATTGGACCTAGTAATTGACGTCTAGCATTCTCCAGCGAGAACCTGCTCCAGTTCACTTCCATTATGAAAAATGGAACCTTTTCACGAGCCCTCAAAAACGCCACGTCTGGTTGAAATTTCCCGCCTCCACCGGGTAGAGGAACATTACAGCTTGAAGTGTCAATCCTGACAAAGTCAAAGGGGTTTTCAATTAAACCGTCTATACCGGCAGCCACTAAAAGCGAGTTCACAAAACTGATTGGTGCATTGTGCTCAGGCGATGGCATGAAAGCCATAATTCCCGGAACAATACTGAAGGGATCATTTCTCACTTTAAAGCCCTGAGTGAGATCTGTGTAACAAAGCTGTTTCTCTCCATCTTTGACGAAACGATCATAGTCAGCGCTATTGAACTGAGTAAGCGTACGACCCAGGCAATCATCCTTAGACTCTGTAAGCTTGGTGAGTCCTCGAGCTATTTCTTTTGTGGATTTTGAAAGGCGGCTCCACTTCTTCTCACCAATGGCTTTGATGACCGGGTTGCTTTCTGGACTTGAGACTTGCACTTCCTTCTTCATAACCGTATTAGCACTTATAGTTGACCCATTTCCCGTGTACACGCGCGGCCCATCGTCGCAGCCGTCAATAGTAGTCATGATAAGCAAGGTGTCTTGATCGGTTGCTGTTAGAATTGGGATTTAAATATGGTAAACAATGATGTCTGGATGCGACAAAAAGTATGGAAGCTCTTATTCTGTGATATGACACATGTGAGTTGGTATTAATCACTGATTGTGTGTAGCTTGATTCAATACTTGTTGAGTTCCTGTCAGTGTTTGCAGAGTATTCGTCAAGTTCCCAGTTAATTTCTCTCCTGATCAGTGGACAAACTCGCTCCTTTATACCTATCCGTCCGCTGCCAATCCTCCTGTTCTATGCAAAATAGCGCATAATCCGAGTCCAGAACGTAATAGAACTGTCTCACTGCCAATCATCCGGAAATGAGGCGTTGCCCAGCCGCAACGAAGTATGCAAGTGGGCACAAATGGCAATAAGCTGAATAAATGAATATCAAGTGTCAAACGTGATAGTTCGACTGAAACATCACCCACCGGAGGCTCGTAGTTGATCAATCTAGATATATAACCACAGGCGTTTATAGACATTGGAGTGACCGGGAGTTAGATCTTAACTCCTCGTATAACATCTCTTGTATGCGGTCTACTGCATATGCATGCGTATTCGTGAATTATCTTGGATTTGCAGTAGAGCATAATTTTAGGGCTTATGTATGAGAGAATGACTTATGCTCAGATAATTTCTCGGGAAGAACTATCTTGCTTCCTGGAAAGTCGGGCGTGTAACCTCGGATATTTCCCACCGGCCTTGCGGGGTGACTGACTGGATTTATAGTATAAAGCTAAAACTGTTGGTAATTTCATGTATTACGTACCTTATCGCTGACAGATCTTTTTGTCTTAGATCATTCAGATCATACACAGATCATAGGAGTATGATTTAAATCATATAATGTATACACCAAACCTAAATTTTATGTTCATGCGGGTTCGCAAATTCCCTTCAAATTTCCTTGAACACGCCTACTTTCATCAATTCCTTCATTGCCGAAAAAGCATCAAAGGATCAAATCTCTTCATTGATTAGCACTTGTATTCATTAAACGCTGCTTTTCCGGTTGTAACCCTTCAAGACAATGCATTTCGAGAACAATCCCGGCAATCGTCATCTCACAATTAGGTGCCTTTTTTGGTAAAAGCAGCTTATATCAAAGACTAGATCGAGCTCGTCGCATCCAGACACTCACCTTAAGATACCCCGCCCTACCCCACACATTGTGTCTTACACGACCTAGAGATAATGATTCGAATAGCGACTCTGCGGCGTTTTGGTACGTCATTAACCGGGAGATCCTCCAATACAACTCTCGCAAGTCTTGCAAAGTCACTCTCTCGGAAGCCAACGTCCTCAGATAATCTCAAGCAGAGCTTACTGAATTACGTATCATTCGAGACGGTGCCCCGAACAGAGCTGAAACTATTGGATAGCATCATCAGGTCAATTCCCGTCAAATCGCAATTCACAGACGATGAAATGCTTTTGATTTTAAAATCAACCTCAGCTTCTTTAGATGTGAGTATTGTACGAGAATTGGAGTTTATCCCGCCATTCCACTCATTACTGCAAAAATCAGCTTCTCTTGATGATAAAATCAGATGGAAATGTTTTGTTTATTTTTGAATTTGGTTATTCTGTCGGAACATTCAAAAACTAGTGATAATTTCAAAGTATTTGTCGAGTCGTTTGTAAAGAGGCTTCCTCATCTGTCGGAGGATGTCGTTGCCGAGTCATTGAAGGCTTTGGTGGGAAAAAAAAGCTCAAAATACACATAATTTACTTGTTCTTGTGAAACTGACAAACTGGAGCAAGGGGAACGAGCTTCTGCTTAATGAATTCGTCCAACAATGCGAAAAATTATATATCAAAGGTGTTGATGAAGACGAAAACCTTTTGAAAATGCTCGAAATTAGGGTTTCTCAAGCTTTGGACCATTTAGTGGATCTACCGCAATTTATAGCACTGCTCAAGCTCACCGCAGATACAAATTTAGAAGTGAGCGGAACAAGGCTTTTAGAAAAGGTGCACGGATGCGATCTCAAAGGTTTCACCGACACGCAAACAAATGCGCTTCTTTTCGGCATGATGAGGTTTGGTGACCCATTTAAGAATATCAAGAATCTGTCTATTGGTCCGCCTCTCAATGACCTTCAAACGACGTCATTTTTACAGCGCATGATCTTTCTCGATGATAAAGATGCGCTTCAAGAGATTAAAAAGTGTAAATCCTCTAGCTTGCAGCTATACAACAGTCTCATTTCCAGCTGTGCATTTTCGGACAAGTCATTTGAGTATATAGAATCAGTCGCCAACGCTTTCAGTGGTTTAAGCCCGGACTGCGTGAGCTACGCCATTTTAATCGAGAGAAAAACAACAAGTGATCAAATTGACGGAGCACTAAAGATCTTTGAAAAGTCAATCGAAAACTACGTTGACTGGGCAAACGAATACCATGGTTACTACATGAGTGTGGTTTACGACATGTTTCAGCAGTACATACCAAAAGCCACTCCGGAAGAAGCTTTCAAAGTCTATCAGCAGATCAAGCTCTACAACAAGCAGATGCATCCAAAATGTTTGGCGGGAATGCTAGAAAAGTTTTTCCAAAACAACCTTATAGGAGATGCAATAGAGCTTCTAGATAGAGAACTTCCAGTGCATCCAACAATGCCCAAGTACGGAAAAGTTCTAGATCGAATAACCCAATTAGTCATGTCCTACGACAAAGACATAGAAGTCAATTGGACCCTTTACGGTTATATCCACAAGTACTTTAATCCGTCTTATGAGACCTACCTGCCAGCGATGAAGTTGTTCTGTGAACACCATCGGCCCAATGCAGCTTATATGATTTTCCACAAGATGAAAATCGTTGCCAAGCGAGGTTTAGTGACTCCTCCTGGAGAGGAGATCTACCGATACCTGTTTCAGCAATTTGGCAGACAGAAGTACGAATCTGGCGTGGTGAAGCTGCATCTTTTCATGAAGATGGACCCGTCATTAAATCTGAATATTAATCTTTTAAACTCGGTCCTAGAGGGTTATTGCAATCTAAAGGACTTTTTAAAAGCACGTGATGTGTTCCAGCTAGCGCTTAGTCTTCCTAAGGACAGGGGTATTAATGAGCTCACGGTATCGCTAATGCTACAAGCCATGGCGTGTGCGTCATTACGTCATACACAGCAGTTCTGGAATAATTTATCGAGCTATGATTTTATCCCCACTTTGGAAAACCACAAGCAGTACCTAATTTGTCATTGCGAAAGGGGCAATTACATTGAAGCGCGAATGCTATTGGAGCGGTGGATTCAGGAGTCTGACTTTGAGTCGGCTCAATTTGCCAGTTTAGTTGAAGCTTGCGTTGAGCGGGTCGATGAAAAAGAAAAGGTGAAATTTTCGATGATCTATTCTCGTCATCCACAGATTCCTAAAATACCTGCAAAAGCAGAGACAGTGGTACCGGTGTCTATGGCGTTGTCGTGATGATGTCTATTTTCGACTCGGTGAACGGCTTTGGAATTTGATCAAGGGAGCATTCTTTTACTGAAGATATCTTCCCTTAAAGAAGAAGCAGCTTGACTGAGCTAATTTCTCAAACAACGGAGCGAAGCGGAATTGTGAGATGGCTCCTTCCTCAGGTTCACCTACGGAATCCTTGTTACGACTTTTACTTCCTCTAAATCTTTCAGGTTCATACACACTCCAGGTCAATTGGTCCCAATCATCCCACTGGCTGATATTTCCATCATAAATGAGGACGACATGTGTTTTAAAGCATTTCATGGATCTCAGTACATGGATTCAGTCGACAAAAGCACTGATCCGAGGACATTTCTCGACTGGCTGATCTAGATCTCCCCTGGGTTTTGTTTTTAAACCCCTAATCAGATCAGATCCGGTGGTGTATGCACAGTCATGTAGGGTTATGCATGTCTCATGTACGTTATGTATAAGGTAGGTGAGCTGGAAAAATATCTGCACAGAAAGTCAAACCTCGAAAAAAGCAATCTAGATTTCCTGCGTATATTTTTGTGAATGAAGGCAAGCCAACCTCCAAAAGTAAGAGGGCCTGACATACAACAGTTAGAAAAAGGTGCAGGGGACTAAATCTTGTCCCTTGAGCCGATGATTCAAAGGATTCTACATGGATGATACTGCATTGAGACTAGCTATAAAGCAGATAAGACAAGTTTCTGAGTGATTACAGACCATTGTCGCTGGTTTGTTGTGGCTTTTGGCCACCTACACTGAAAAGACACTAGGGGTCGGGAGTGACATTCATTATACACGCTTTGAATTCGGATGAAGTGAATGGATGGCTTGATATTAGGATATATTTCCGTAAGTAGATTGAATCGTCGATCCCAATTTGTTTCTACTAAAAAAAGAAGGCTGCATATCAGGTGCATGAACTCTACAGATGCTTGCATACTTGCTTAAGATCAGAACTTATTTTCTTGAGACCCGCAACATGCAGATCTGGAGATCTTTATAATCGACCGTGTGCGAGATAATTTAATTACCTCTTGCACAGCCTTCTTGCGGAGAGAGACTTGAAAACGTGGAAGAGGGCCATGTGGCACATACTCTTAGAACGGGTACTATGGGTACTAAGATATATGCGGACTCACTTGAAGTATTGAGGAATATAAAAGCTACTTATATAGTCCGTCGTGCGTGAAAGATATGTTTCTTCATGCACTTAATGTCACGTGAGCTTCATATGGAACATAAGTTCCGACACATACCGCGCAGGATAACTCCCCATTAATGTGGGAATTTATAGAATTGCCTTTACAGGTCTTCTCCGGTCTTCCATTTTGAGCTTTGCAGAGCCACTTTTATAGCTTTTGTCTTTGAATACGCTTTCCCCTATATAAAATTAGAGAAATATATGCCAAAAAAACGAACAGGCCCGTCATATAATTAAGTACAAATAACGTTTAATATGCACGAAATCACGCTTCAGTTACAAATACGTGCACTGCAGTCACAATTATGTCTTGCATATTTTACAATAGTCAAATGCGCCCAATACCGCACAGTTCTGCCCCAGCAACATATTATTGTTCCAGATGCCGAGAGATCCCTCTCACAAACTCTTTCTATGTGCAGATCATATGAATTATAGTCCGTAAACGGTGATGTATATTTATGCGTCGCAATTAGGGATCAACAACTAGTCAATCTTGAACAACGATCTTGCTCATGTGAAAGATGGCAGAACAGTGAATTGCCATGTGTTCATGCTGCATGCGTCATTGAAAGTTTTGATTCAGATGTCCGCTGCTTCGTCGACCACTCCCTGACATCTTGTGCGTATTTTTTGCTCATCTTCGATATACCCCACAGTCTATGATTCTGTTGCTGGATCAGGAGATGACTCTTTAAAACAGGGTCTGTTGCCTCCTAGAACACGGAGACCACCAGGACGTGCGAGGAAAAACCGTATCAGAACAGAGGATGTCGAAGGTGAGTATTTTCAGATGTTCTAGATGTAGAGAAGTGGGATACTCACGGCGAACTTGTAACAACCCCATAGATTAAATACAACTTTTTTGATTAGAATCCTCCATACCTGACTCGTGTTAAACGGATGGATCACCTACGATTTCTCTTTATATATTATGCATTGAGATGCAAGTCGTGCATAATTCTGACTGCTGCGTAAATACGTGCAGAAGTTGTAACTGAAGCGTGATTTCGTGCATGTTTTTCACTGAAACGTTATTTCCCCTATAATTAATTGTAAGGATATGCACGTGATATAAGCACGTGACCGCACATTTCTGTAAAGGTAATCACCTTGAAAGGGATGCTACGCAACGCGGTGGGCTACTACTATATAAAGATGCTGTGTAAAACAATCTATAGACAAACTTATACCTTTCAGTAACGTACACTCAAGCTTATCCCCTTCCATACGTTTGGTCCCATCCAGACATCATTGTGTGGTATGGCGATTCGATTCCTAGCTGAGCAATTTTCAGGGTTTGCGGAGATTATCAAAGATCTGGAAAAAAAGTACGTGACATATTTTTTAAGCAAATCAGAATGAGCGCGTCGTCTGACACACCTTACTTCGTTTAGCGGCTCGCTCTTTGGGCTGCGGGAATATATGTCTGAAACATTTCGCGGAAGACATTGTGATCCAACCAGAAAGTGGCACTGGGACGTCTCATACTCTCAGGCCGAACAATGTTTTCATATTGATCATCGAATATGTCGAAAACCGACAAAGGTACATCTTCACAGGGAGTATCGCCGTCCGACAGAAGAAGATACCTTTTGTTCTCCTGTAGATAGACTGTAAATTCTCTCGATTCACCCAAAGCGTTTCTCATCAACATGCGCTCTCTTTCTTGATTACCAACGCCATCGGGAAGAACAATATCGTTTCCTCCGGTCGTTCTGTGCACGTAACGATACACCTCGGCGTACCATTTGTTGGAAGAGTGATAAATGAGCAGCCCACCTCTTATTTTACCTCTGTGGTTTTCCATTGGACCTAGCAATTGACGTCTGGCATTCCCCAGCGAGCGATGCTTCCAGTTCACTACAATTATGAAAAACGAAACCTCTTCATTGTGCCTCCAAAACGCCACATCTGGCTGAAATTTCCCGCCTCCACCGGGCAAAGAAATATCACAGTCTGAAATCTTGGCAAAGTGGTTGTAGTTTTCGTTGAAACCACTTCTAATAGCATCCCGTAAACACACGTCGACAAAATCGTTTGCTGTAGAATGATGAGGCGATGGCATGAAAACCATAATCCCAGGAACAATACTGAAGGGATCATTTCTCACCTTGAAGCCCTGAATGAGATCTGTGTAACAAAGCTGTTTCTCTGCATCTCTGACGAAACGATCATAGTCAGCGCTATTGAAATGACTGAGCAAACGAGCCGGGTAATCGTCTTTAGACTCTGCAAGCTTGGTGATTTCTCGAGCTATTTCTTTTGTGGATTTTGAAAGGCGGCTCCACTTCTTCGCACCAATGGCTTCGATGACCGGGTTGCTTTCCTGACTTGAGACTTGCATTTCCTTCTTCATAACCGTACGAGCACTTATAGTTGACTCAATTCCCGTGTACACGCGCGGCCCATCGTCAAAGCCCTGAGTCGAAGTCGTTATAAGCAACGTGTCTTGATGGGTTGCTGTTAGAATTTAATACTGTTTTTTCTTTTTTTTTTTTCACCGGGAAAATGTATTAAATTGATCAATAACTGCGGGGAATAGAGGGAAATGTTTTACGCACCTCTAATGCTTACCCACTAGAGAGTGTGGGACTCACTCCGAAGAGTATACCCACTAACAAACCCTATGTCCGCAACGATCTTGTTATCGTCATCATTTATCAATCGATCCTCTTCCGGATCCTTTTCTGCCGTAGGATCGGACTCCGTACTCACATCATAATCGTGATCATTTTCCTTACATGAGCCATCAGCGCTGGATCGGGCAAGTCCCGGGATCGAAACTAACGGCGCTGCTGAGATCCCTCGAGCTGCTGAGCTAGAACCGATGTCGTTTTCAATCACGGAGCCCTCCGCCGTAGAGTCCAGGAAGGATGTATCTGGTATTGCTGCAGATATATCAGATGAAGGAACGTTAGATATTGGGGTGGATGCCTCAATGCGGCTCATGGATGAATTGAACGAGGACGGTGGTAAGGATCAAGCAACTGCGAGGTTTGCTCGTCGCCATCGTAAAATTCGGGCTAAGGAACAAGAGAGGGCTGAGATAAGTAAATCAAGCACTTCTGAGGTTCCTGTGATAGCGATTACCAATTCGGGTGAGAGTCTAGATTCCCTCTCTTATAAAGACTCAGAGAGGGAAAATACACATGAGGTTGATCTTATTACGTGCAATCCAGAAACTGAGTGCACTGTGAGAAGTGCGTGCAATTCGGACACTGAGTGCATTGAAAAAAGTGCATGCAATCCGCAAATTGAGTTTGAATCGGAATCAGAGTCCGAACAAGATGAAGTTCAACCTAACCTGCTAACTTGGGAGTCTCCACAAGAAGAATTTGGAGATGATATAAGTCAAACGTTTTATACCGATGACATGGAAGTGGTACCTATTCATAATGGTTCCAGGGATGAGTCGGTCGTACCACTTGTAAGAAGGTTTAGTGAAGTCAGTGACGTCTCACTGCAGGATTTAGATGGTGCAGATGTACATCGCGCTAAACGGCAACATCTTGGAGTAAATTTAGTTGCTAGTTGCTTACTGCATGCATCTATGAGCACTAACGAGTATCCAAGAACATTCAAGGAGGCAATGGTCTCTAAGGACAAGAATGAATGGAAAAAAGCTTGTAAGGTAGAAATCAAAGCTCACAAAGTAAATGGTACATTTGAATTGGTCAAGAAACCCAAGGATAGAGAACCTATCAGTTGTAGATGGGTATTTACAATTAAGCGGGATGGACTCTAAAAGGCTCGCTTAGTAGCGAGGGGATTTTCACAACAATATGGGATTGATTTCACCGAGACGTTTAGTCCGGTGATACACTATGAGTCTGTAAGACCCATACTGGCACTTAGTGCCCAGTTCGGGCTAGAAGTCCATCAGATGGATGTGGAAACGGCTTTTTTGAACGGTGATCTCAAGGAGAAGATCTATATGCAACAACCAGATGGATTTGTTGTGAAAGAGAAAGAGGACGTGGTCCTGAGAGTTAGGAAAAGTCTCTATGGTTTACTTCAGGCACCGGCGTGCTGGAATAAGAAGGTCAATAAGACATTAGCTAAGTTCGGATTTCAGAGAAATCAAGTTGAAAGGGGTCTGTATTTCAAAGATGGAACAGACGGACTCATTGTCGTTGGGATATACGTGGACGACTTATTGATAGCAGCACGGAGTGCGGAAGACATGAAATCTATCAAGATGCACCGCATGAAAGATCTCGGGAAAGCGGATAGATTTCAGGCATCAATATCAAACAGACAGGTGATACCATTGAATTCAATCTGGCAGGATATATTGAGGGAATGCTAGCAGTGTATGGAATGGAAGATTGAAATACTAGCGTCACTCCCATTGTGCCACAAGAGTTACACAAGAGTGAAATGTCTCCCTGTTGCAACAGAACAGAATATCGAAGTCTAGTTGGAAAACTGCTGTTTGCATCGAATACAGCACGACCCGATATATCATTTGCAGTATCTACACCGCAGCTGCAAAGCGTGTTCTAAAGTACTTAAAAGGAACGAAGGATATGGGTTTAGTTTATGCTAAACAGGATTGTGTTCGTGTGATGGCATATTCTGATGCAGATTGGGCCACTGATAAGGAAGATAGACAGTCTACTACAGGCTTCATCTTCATGATAGCAGGTGCTCCTGTTACTTGGAGGAGTAAGAAGCAACAAACAGTTGCATTATCGAGCACGGAAGCAGAGTATATGTCACTCGCAGAATGCGCTAAAAAAGCTATTTGATTGATTCAGGTTCTTAAAGAATTAAAACTTCCAATGACTGAGAAACCAGCCCCCCACATTGATAACGTAGGTGCTGAGATTTTAGCTGCGCATCCTGCTTACCATGAGCGTACCAAGCATATTGATTTACGTCATCATTTTGTGCGGGACCTTATGAGAAGGAAGGAGATGACATTGAGTCATGTTAGCACTGACAGAATGGTGGCTGACATTTTGACAAAACCACTTGCTGGTCCCACGTTTAGAAAAATTCGTGGACTGACTGGAATGGTCTGATATTCTATGAGAATTTTCTTATCAAGAGAGGGTGTTGGAATCAGAAATGATATGCACAAGTATGCATGGATATGCATAGAACATGCTGGAATGTTCGATAGAATATTCTAGAAGAGTTATAAGAAAACTATATAAGGACACTTGGAATATAGGTTGAATTATTCAAATAAGAATCAGGTATGGATTTCAACAGTTACAAATCGTGAAGAATATGTGACATAATCGAGTTTGGAATATTTCGCGCCTCCTGCTCCATCAAAACACCTCCATCAATAAAAACAAAACATCATCGGCTACACCACCCTTTCAACTTTCTCGCGATGAGAAATATCCTTTCCTTTTCCGCGAGTCGCCTGAAATTCGGATAATGAAATCGTCATCTTGACGAATCATGCAAACCAGATTCAAAAAATTTCCATACTCGATTAATTGATCATCTGTGACGTCTGTGTTGCATACCAAGTCCCTATAGGTAGGGAAAGTGGAGTGTTGTGTGCTCGATTGATCACCGATATCTTACTTTATGATATGCATTATACCGCAAGCAACAGATGTTATGTGAGGAGTTAAGATCCAACTACTGGTCAATACAAAGTCTATAAATGCCTTCGGTTATATATCTACATTGATCAATCTCGAACCTCCAGTAGGTGATGTTTCAGTTGAACTATCACGTTTGACTCTGGATATTCATTTATTCAGCTTATTGCCATTTGTGCCAAGTTGCATATTGCGATGCGGCTGGGCACCGCCTCATGTCAGGATCATCGGCAGTGAGACACTTCTATTACGTTCTGGACTCAGATTATGAGCTATTTTGCATAGAACAGGAGGATTGACAGCAGACGGCATGGTAGGTACAAAGGAGCGAGTTTGTCCACTTATCTACAGACAATTAACTGGGAACTTATCGAGTACTCTACAAAAACTTACAAGAACTCAACAAGGATTGAATCAAGCTACACACAATCAGTGATTAATACCAACTTACATCGGTCATATAAGAGCTTCCATACTTTTTGTCGCATCCAGACATCATTTCTAACAACAACAGATCAAGATACCCTTATAACAACTTCGACTTAGGGCTTTGGGAAATGGGTCAACTATAAGTGCTAATACGGTTATGAAGAAGGAAATACAAGTCTCAAGTCCGGAAAGCAACCCGGTCATCGAAGCCATTGGTGCGAAGAAGTGGAGCCGCCTTTCAAAATCCACAAAAGAAATAGCTCGAGAAATCACCAAGCTTAGAGAGTCTGAAGATGATTGCCTGGGTCGTACGCTTACTCATTTCAATAGCGCTGACTATGATCGTTTCGTCAGAGATGGAGAGAAACAGCTTTGTTACAAAGATCTCACTCAGGGCTTTAAAGTGAGAAATGATCCCTTCAGTATTGTTCCTGGGATTATGGTTTTCATGTCACCGCCTCAGCACACTGCACCAATCTGTTTTGTAAGCTTGTGTTTAGGAAAGGCTATTAGAAATGGTTTCATTGAACCCCCTCAAGACTTTGTCAGGATTGACTATTCAAGCTGTGACGTTCCTCTACCCGATGGAGGCGGCAAATTTCAACCAGACGTGGTGTTTTTGAGGGCTTGTGAAGAGGTTCCATTTTTCATAATGGAAGTGAACTGGAAGCGTTGCTCGCTGGAGAATGCTAGACGTCAATTACTAGGTCCAATTGAAAGATACAGAGGTAAAATTAAAGGTGGAGTGCTCTTTTATCACTATTCCAACAAATGGTACGCCGAGGTGTATCGTTATGTGCACAGAACGACCGGAGGAAACGATATTGTTCTTCCCGATGGTGTTGGTAATCAAGAAAGAGAGCGCATGTTGATGAGAAACGCTTTGGGTGAATCGAGAGAATCTGCAGTCTATTTACAGGAGAACAAAAGGTATCTTCTTCTGTCGGACGACGATACTCCCTGCGAAGATGTACCTTTGTCGGTTTTCGACATATTCGATGAGCAATATGAAAACATTGTTCGCCGTGAGGATATGAGACGTCCCAATGCCACTTTTTGGTTGGATCACAATGCCTTCCGCGGTTATCTTCAGAAAATTCCGCCCGCAGCCCAAAGAGCGAGGCGCTAAACGAGATGAAAGTTGTGTCATAACACGCGTGTTTATTCTGATTTGAGTGTTGTTTAAAATATATCATCTTCTTTTTTTGAAAGCCGCGTTATGTTCTTAGGCGTGAGTGTTCTTTTTTGAAGGGAGGTGTTCTAGAACGCTTCGAACACTTCACTAATTCAATATATAATTCTACAACTTTTGGAAAAGCTGTAAACAAAAGATGAAAGATCTAGCAAGGAATGTACTCATCATCTAGCCCAGGAAGCTTGGTTCAGGATAAAAGCTTGTTGAAAGCATATTTTGGTAAGAGAGAGGACCTGGGAGACCTTGATATGTTTTTCAACCTAATGACAAAAGCCATCGGAATGCCGGAACTCTAACAAAGAGAAGTTCCCCAGTCTCTATCCTTTAGGTGCAAGTCTTCTGGCTATTCTCTGCACCAGTGTATCCGTTTGAAAGATTGTTTTTCTGTTTCAAAATACTTCATCAGTGATAGTCCAAGCAGCATGAAGGACCAGACTCTTCAGGAAGTATTAATAAGATTATCTCAGAGCGAGGGCCAAACTCCCGCTTTTGTCGATGACAAAGGCGAGCAAGGAATGTGTGAACATAAAATATACTACAGCGAAAGTGAGAAAATATTGTTCCATAAGAGAACCGGCTAGTTCTGATCTGTTCTGTTCGATTCGGATATTGGTGTTCTGTGTTCTTTTTTAGGAATGTCCGAGACTAAGCCGGGACAAAAAGAATCAGCAAGGCTCGTGCAATGATCACGCTGGTACCACGTTTTTCTCAACTTTAGAGTTACCGAACGTTCTGTCATTACCTCTCGCTACTTCTCATTACTTTGCACAACAAAAATTAATTAAAGTATTCCATAAAAGTAATCAAAAAAAGCAAAACTGTGCAGCTCAAAGGGATATAAATACACTTGGTCATTCCAGGATCTTTCTGCTTGAATATCTCTTCTCCCAGACCTCTCCATTCATACAACTACTGCTTCCCGGCAGCCTGCACCAAATCGAGAAACTTTTCTTTAGAAATCTCATTCATTAGCTGCTCCTTCTTTGTTGCACCAATCAGACTAGATTCATTAAGTTCCTGATTGGTTTTAGTTTGAGTCATTAGAATAGCATTAAACAGCTTGATTACACCTCTTTGAGCCACTTTTCGAAGCTTTTTCTCCTTCATCAATACATCTCTCGCTGTGGAATCATCTGTAGGCAGTAAATCTTTAACTCTATTACTGCTGAGTTTGGCTTTACGTTCTGCCGTTAAAGCTCTTTTCGCTTTAGCTTCAAGCTTGTCGCTGGCCAGCTGTTTGGTTTGTTTTCTTGATCTCTTCATGATAGGATCACTTCTGTCGTGAGCTTTCAGTTTAGAGTCAAGAATGGCATTCATAGCTGCAGAAAAGTCGGTAGATCCGTCATCGGTTTTAGCCTTTTTCCGTTTGGGAACCGTTTCTTCAGTCTCAGATTGAGAATCTTCCGATTCTGATAGCTCAGAAGATGAGGATCCCTCGGATCCCTCGGAAGAAGAAAGTTCCTCTTCGCTGCTGGGAGATTCCTTTTCCGTTACTTCTTTTGTTGTCTTTTTCGTTGTCTGCTTTTTCATTCTATTTTTTTTTTTTTTTTTTTTTTTTTTTTTTTTCTTTGAGTGCAGAATGAGATTCTTAGACGCGTAGCATAAATGTCGCGACTGCCAGTCTTTCGCAAAGGCAAGGAACCTGCTGAAGATGAGCCTCATAGAATGACTGCTGCGCGGATCAATAAGCTCGAGGGTGAGCAGAGAAAGGCGCTTCGTAGGCTTACCAACGAAAATTCAGTCAAACAGGAGGAACTAGCCGGGTTAAAGTCAAAGATTATGCGAATAACAACGGAAAAGGCCGAATACGACCTGCAATGTGCTACGCTAGAAGACGAGTTTCACGAGCTTTCACGTTTGGTGGGGCTGAAAGAAAGTGAGTTGGAGGGTCTAGAACATTCTTTTAATTCGGAAATGTCAGATTCGGTCGATAGTCACAAGATCCGCATTAAGGAAATGAAGCTGAATCACGAGTCACGAGTCCTCGAATGGCAGAAGCACATAAACTCCAAAATTGACCAATATATGAGGGAGAAGGAGGAGATTTTTATAAAAGAAAAAGATCAACTTGAAAAAGAGATTGAATTAAAGTCTCAAGAGTTTCGCTGTATGGATCAAAAGTATTTTAATCAGCTTGAAGAACAAAAAGAGCAGTTTGAAAAACATCTTGTAGAACTATCTGACATCGTTAAAGAGGAAGAAAACAAAGCCAAGAATACACTAGAGGAGATTTCAAGTGACACGCGACGATACAAGGGCGATTTAGATGCGATGGAGCAGAACATTGCAGATTCCAAAAGACGTCATTCTGATCTCACCGGAGAAATTGACAATAAAATCAAGAGATCAAAGTCTATGCAAGACGGTACTTTTGAGTTGCAATGCGATATCAATAATCTTTCTCAAACTTTTTCATCCAAGGAGAATGATCTCTTGGTTATGGGTGAAATGGATGAGTTTCTGCGATCGCAAATCTCCAACGTGACAAGTCAGCTGGGACCTTTAGAATCGGAACGAAGAGCAGCTCACAATTTACTTCAGGAGCTCAAGGGGAACATCAGGGTATTCTGTAGAGTGAGGCCGGTCCTTGCGAATGAATCTGCCAATGAGATCACCCAGGCTTCTTTTTCGAGCATCGACGACTACTCAAACGATCAGGAGACTATTTTGCTCAAAGATCCAAGAGAATGTGTTTCTTATAACGAGAAGACGTCGAAAAATAACTCAAATGACTCAAAGAGCCACAAGTTCCAATTCGACAAAGTGTTCTCTCCCAAAGCGACAAACGGCAATATTTTCCCCGAGATATCCCAGCTCGTTCAGTCCGCATTAGACGGAGTCAATGTGTGTATTTTTGCATACGGCCAGACGGGCTCTGGGAAAACTTTCACCATGTCAAACCCGCAGGGCAAAAGTGCTGGGATGATCCCGCGAGCGGTTGCGCAGATTTTTGAAACTGCAGAAAAGCTGAAATCTGCCGGTTGGCAGTACTCTCTCAAGGGTCAATTTATAGAAATTTACAACGAATCCATCCACGACCTTATTGGTGGAAGCGGACACAAGAAACACGAGATCCGCCATGATCCCATGGCTGAATCCACCACAGTCACTGATGTGGAGGAAGTTTTACTAGAGAATCCAGAGTCGGTAGAGCGTATTTTGAAAACGGCAAACAAAAATAGGTTTGTAGCAGCAACGAAATCCAATTCGCGCTCTTCAAGGTCCCATTCTGTGTTTGTGATCAAAATACACGGACGCAATTCACAAACCTCAAAAATGTGTGATGGAACTTTGAATTTGGTGGATTTAGCCGGTTCAGAAAGACTATCCCAGTCTCAAGCTACAGGAGACCGTTTGAAAGAGACTCAAGCTATCAACAAGTCTCTTAGTTGTTTAGGAGACGTGATAAATGCGCTTGTTAATAACGGGAGGCACATTCCGTACCGCAATTCTAAGCTTACATATCTATTGCAGTACTCCCTTGGCGGGAACTCCAAGACTCTTATGTTTGTGAATATCTCGCCCATGAAACAGCATTTTGGTGAGACCCTCAACAGTCTTCGGTTTGCCACAAAGGTGAATAGTACGAGTTTGGGGTGAGTGTGGAAAGAGTGATCGAGTGGTTTTTCCAATTGAGGAGGTTGGTACTCGTGCCCTGGTTGGCATGATTTGAAAGTTCATTCACCTTGACCGATCAAAATTCGATGTTGGCACATATGTAAAATATCAGCCAGAATTGTTGCCGCTTGATCTCCTTCTGAGTAAAATCAGGGTTGTTGGTATTGCATGTCCTTCTCATTTGAAACAGTCGCCTTCTCTCAAGTTATGAACGATGACTGGTCTTTCAATGATCCACAAGATCCAAAGAGGAAGTGGTCTAAGATTTTGGCTCTAGCAAAGAGGGTTGACGAAAAAGGCACGATGAAGCTCAGACTTTTCCTTTTGATTATTCCATGTACCATGTGAGATTGAGCTGTATAGGAATTCGTGTCTGGCATGATGATGACTCACATATGAGAGCGATTCATCACGTTGCAGTCATGACAAAGGCTAAAGCCCTGGGACTTTTTCCCGTACCATTTAATTTTCACCCACTGTGGTTGCAATACTTGAGCGTATCGAGGTGTGATGGATGTCCTATGATAGTGATTCTATGATGAAGTGTACTTGATATAGTATACTTGATGGAATGTTTCTTTGGTATCCCGTTCTCCTGACCAAACGCACTTGTCACGATGTCAGCAATTTATGCCGGAAGTGCTTTGTCTATCGTTGTAGGCAAGCGTGGTATATTAACAACAGCCCCTACAGTAAAAGATTCAAAAGTTCTGTGACCGATGCTACCGGAAGTCGTTTGACCACTTTTAAACATGGTGTCAGATATTTCAAATTGGCCACACCGCTAATCTATAAGTTTGGCTTAAAGAGAGCGGCAAATCATTCCGGTATTCGTGGAGTACTGGTGAGCACCAAACAGGGTCTCCCGACCTGAACAGCGAACTCATTATTAATTCTTGAATATAGGTGCAGAAATAGCTCCACGAATGGTCAGTATGAGAAGCGTCAAACATTTCAATTCTGCTCGCTTTCCCTTAAGCTGATGTTTGAGATCGATGGGCCCAAGACGTTTTGCTGGAATGTGAATTTTCTCTACGTTGTGCCGAGGAATTGTACTTCTTATCGCTTCCTACTGAATTCAGTAGAGCTGTTATTCTGATTCGCGGTGCCTCACTATTGAGGTAGGAGATAAAAATCGCCAACATGGCTGGGAAAGGTGGCTAATCTTTGCTCGTAACAACGTCTCACGACTTGTCACACATAAGTGTCCGTGCTTCACCAAAAGAAAGAAAGTGTCCAGTTTCTGAAACTTCTCCGTCATCAGTTATATTTCTCAGCCTTCCATCAATGATCGTGAGTTGGATTTGGTCAGAGACGAGGCCGCATAATCTGTCATTTTTGCTTATCCTTTGAATGCGGTAATTCTGGAACCAACTAACAACGTGGGAGGGTTCGATCACTTTTTCAAGCTGAACTCGACCAAAAAAAGTTTGGCAACCCTGATTGAAGTTTCAGCTGATACCAACTGGCAACGATGTACCCGTTGGGGTTACAAGGGCTGAAATACCGGAAACTGTCAATGATATGAAATCATAGGAGTTGACCACAAACACAGATATAGCAGGAAAAATGTTCTTTGAAAGGTAGTGCAATTGATTGGATCAGAATGACCTCAATCTGTGAGAGTCTCGGTGCACTCGAAGGCAATGTGGCAGATTGTCTCCATGCCTGGCGAATCATGTTTATGGATGGAAACGACCTACATGTCAGAAACTTTCCATGTGACCAAAGGGCTATGGTCTATTGTGGGATCAAGGGTTACAGGGAGACACCTGACAGAGCATCGAACTCTAGAGAAAGCATTCCCGATGGCACACTTATCTTCAATGAAAACATCATCGGCACCTTAAGTCTCGAGATAAAGTCTTAGATGTCTGCTGCGACTCATATTTCAAAAAAGCGGACTCCTCAATGTCTTTAAGCGATAGTTTGAACGGGTAATTATTATTGAGTAAACTGTCCCGTTGTCCAAGCATGAAGCGTTCTCGTGAGTCTACCGGAAGAACTATTTTGATGGACTGATTAGGCATTTTCGTTCACAGTCCCAGTAATATCAGCCTAAGCTCAGTGAAAACGTCTACTTTCGCAGTTGAGGCATGCAGCCGATCGTGCATGTTGGAAGAAGGCATTTGTGATCATCGAGTCCCAGGTATGGACTAGGTGTCATCTGCAAGCCTATGACTTCTGCAAAGGGGCATGTGGTAGCATATAACCTTTGATTTAGGTGCGCAGAAATAAATTATAACTTGCGATTGATGAGAAGACGCCACCGATTAAAAGCCATTTTTCCTGTTTTCTTTGTATGATTCCAGATCGATTTTGACCGTGGGACATTCCCCTCCAGTAATTACCATGTCATCAGAAGGTCCACGGGGATCCCGAGTCAGAATTTGCGCCCTCAAGAGGTTATTGTCACATTCTCAATGGTTGATGGTCATTGAGCAATAGAGGAGGTGAGACGAAACTTGACTAAGGGCTCTCTGTCTTTTCTTTTTGTTTTCACGACAAGCGAGAAGTGAGAAAATTGAGCCAAAGTCTTGGGCTATATTTTGAGACACATTTGTCAGTCATCCGATCTTGAACTATATGTAGTGACATAGACCCTGGAGAAAAACTTTCTGACTTTCGTTACTCTCGTACTAAAAACGTACCTCTGATTGTTCACATTGCCAGCGCGGATCACTTGCAGGTGATTAGAGATAATGTAAATGAAGCAAAGGGAAAGGGCGAGAGAAGCCCCGGTTTCAGCGTATGCATCTGCAACTCCTGAGCTTGTTGCTCCTCTGAAGCCTCTATTTGAGAAGCTGACCCTATTGATATTTTGACCAAAATCACCTTGCCGTTTTTGCTGCCAATTTCTCTCTAGTAACTCCGGGAGTCGACATAGTTCCCTAGATCCCAAAGAGGAGGACAAGACAGACTAAGCGACCGGGGAGTTACCAAAGTCTCGTTAATTTAAAGCTCTAAAAATTGTGTCTGGTATAATCTGTCGGGCCATGGTTAAGTCTCAGCATCATTTCCTGCCTAGCTTGGTGTCCGTGTTAATAGTTTGGTTTGATTCTTTGAAGCTGCAGAATTATAAGGGACGCGTGCAATAGGTTGAGAATTTCTCTCTACTATGTATTGGTCTTTTCTGTCTCCGTCTTTCCCGGAAACTGAATTGACCTCCATTAGTCACCTTTCAAACAAACGCCGAGCCAATTGGATTGATCCAGTGGTGACATTGAGACAACCGGAGAGGTACCCTGCATAAATCACTGCGATGCTCACGCCCGTACACCAATCGCCGTTGGTGCATCTCTAGAACCTCTTCCACTTCCGCAAGGATCTTTCGACCAGATATGCAGACAGACTGAGATCCGCAGATGAAAAACCTATAACTAAGAGATGACTATGAAAGAATAGCTCGTAGACTGAAAATCAGAGGTTAATTTGATTATCATGCGCATCTTTCAAGCTCAACTTATTACGGAAATATACTGCGTATAATTCTTGAGCACACTTTCTCAACAAAGCCATATTTGCCTCCTTATCCACCTCTTTGAAAAATTGATAAGATAAGAGGTACTTCTGAACCGAGCGAAAATTGTTTGAGAGAACATGATTACTTATTTGGCCATCCATCATTCATTGCAAGAATCTTCTGATGCATACTCTCATTTTCCTCATCTCAGGTCAGTTGTTGGGGTCCTAAATTCTTCAGCCGAACGCCATCACAACACGAGGCGAGCTACCTTTCAATAACCTTTCTTGAACCATTGAAAGGCAAAAGAGGCTGATCGCGGATCTGTTGAGAGGCGATGGCAACAATCGCGTGGCAGAAACAAACTACAAGAAATTTGCCACGACAACAAGTGGAGAAGTAGCTAGTCGAGCCGATGTCAGGAGCGCTTCTCTTGAAAAAAGTTCTGATTTACGCATCGTGTATCATTTGTTTCATGAATGGCATCAAGAAGGGGAGAAAATCTTTAGATTGGTACTAGCGCTCCCCATCATATGATTAAGTATGCCCCGGAATCGAAGATCAACTGCCTTAAAAGGGATACTGGCTGGCCGTTAGATAATTGCACGCAAGATTACTTGATAGGTTCACAACCACACACCATGGACGAACCATCGACAGTTCGGGAAGAAGCTTTGCTCCTGCGGGGAGTTGAGGATATGGCAACACGTGACATTAAAGTGTATGTGGATAAATACATCAAACCTGGGTATACGTTTGCTACGAGAGATGAGTTTTCGCATCTTGGGTATCAGACGGAATGGGTAGACGATACGCGTGTGAATCTTATTTTTGAAACCTCAGAAGCTGCTGCCGAGGCTTTGAATCGCCTTGTACTGGAGCCAGATGTGGAGCGGAACGAGGAACGAGAGTGTAAGCCGTGCGAGAACGGAAGTGTGTTATATGTGAGAAAATCTCTTGAATCAGACCGCAAAGTGAAGAATGCGGCTCAGTATTCGAGGTATTATTTACTGAATGGGGAGCCGACTCGTGCTGCTAGGAATAAGTATCGAGAGAGAGATTCCATCAGAGCTGAGGGACACACGGATTTGATAACTGGAGAGATAAGTGTGGAACAGGAGGATGATCTGTTTAAAGATAGAATCAGTAGGCCGCTTGCTTCGAGAATAGAGGCTGTTAATCTACCCAAAGGTCCAAGGAGAGTTGAAAGGAGCGATAGGGGAAGTGGCAGAGATGATAGGGACAGAAGTAACCGGAGAAGTGACAGAATGGACAGAAGAGATGACAGAGATAGGAGGAATGACAGAAAATACGACAGAAAAGAAAGGAGAATTGACCAAGACAGCAGAAGAGGTCGTAGAGGAGATCCGCCAAGGGGCCCTAGAGTCCCCAGAGACAGATCCATGTCCCCAATGGAAGTTGACGATGATTTATTTAAATGATGTAATATAAAAGTCTCGGATAAAATGACCACCCCGCGACTCGAATCACACCGAAAATGCTCACCACTCGGATGGTCCCGACTCAATGGGATAAGGTTCTGAAAAGTGGAAAAGTACTGGTTCTGACGGGCTATTTACTGAGGGTTTCGATCCCTCTTTTGTGGCCCCAATTGGTGTCATTTCTGGATAGGTCTGCATTGCTCTCCACACCGGTCAACTCTTTTAGAAGCTGTAAGTATAAAGAGATGACTTACTAACGCACAGTAAAAGAAGGTGCATTTCTACTCAATCTTGGTCTAGACCCTTATAGCGGAACTGTGGTACATCATCCTCCCCTTGTTCTCAAGGGTTTTTCCTATTTTGGTGACAATGAGCTGGTTATTACGCTTCTGTACGCATTGGCAGATGTAATTATCGCTCTTCAAATTGTCAAGATCAATAGGTTTCTGCGGAACTTACGTTTGGAAGAACAAAGAAAAGATAAACGGTTCAAACTTCACTTTCCTGACTGGATTCTCATGGCTGCATACCTCTTCAACCCGCTTTCTCTCTTGTCGTTGTTCTCTCGTTCAACGATTGTGTTTTCAAACGCATTAACTTTATGCGCAATTGCATCCATCAACAACTACACAACAAGTCTATTCTACCTCTCAGCGGCCGCTTACATTGCGTACTATCCGTGGTATCTGATTTTCCCCATCGCCTGCCATTTAAGAAACAAAACAGGTGATGGCGTTTACAAAAGTTTGGCAAAGTGTCTAATTACCTTTGTGGGATTTTTCTCACTATGGCTCACAATTAGCTACCTACTCACAGGGTCACTTGGGTATTTGGATGCAACGTACGGAACCATCATTAACTTCAAGAAAATCGCTCCAAACGTGGGACTGTGGTGGTATTTTTTCACAGAAATCTTTGATTTCTTTCACCAGTTCTACATCGCCATCTTCAACCTTTTCTCTCTGATTTTTGTCATCCCACTAACCTTACGCTTCAACAAGAAACCCTTGTTTGTCATCTGGCTGACACTAGGGTTGTTGAGCTTCAGCAAAGCGTATCCCACAGTGGGGGACTTTAATCTATACTTTTCAATGGTGCTGTTGTGGAGGCCTTTATTCCGGTACCTGACTTTCAATTTGATGCTTACTGCCCTTGTGGTTGGCTGTTTATTGACCTTGTTGCCGATATTCTACTACGTCTGGATCGACCTTAACTCGGGAAACGCAAATTTCTTCTACGCCATCGGTGTTGTGTTTAAAGCGGTGGAGGCTTTAATGGTCTGCGACTTTATCTGGAGCGAGCTGCAAGATGAGTTTTTCAAAGAAACAACAAGTGACCCTTGTAAGCTTACGCAAGTGTACATGTAGCACGTGCATAGCCGTGCATTGAAAAAAAGCGTGTTTTTTGGAAACGCGCTTCTGCTGCAGGAAGCGCGTCTTAGCCCTATGCTCAGGTTTACCGGTCCACGCGTAAACCTCTTCATTTGTTTTGAAAATTTAACCGTGTTTGTTGATCTATAAATTACAGCTCAAATCCTCATTCTCATCATCAATCCAACTTCCACACTCGCTTATTCAACAATGCAATTCAGACAAATCGCCACCATCGCCGCTCTTTCCGTCGCTGCCCAAGCCAGTTACAACACCACCGTTGTTGGTACTCACACCGCTATGTCTACTGACATTGAGACCATCACTTCTTGTGCCCCAACCGTCACTGACTGCCCAGCCAAGAAGAACTCCACTTCCGCCACCGTCTCCACCTGGGAGGCTGGTGCCGTTAAGAACTCTGTTGGTCTTGCCGCTGTCGCCGTTGTCGGTGCCGCTGTTCTCGGACTTTAGGTTTTTATTTTATAGGGTTTTGTTATTGATTTATTAGGTTTTTTACTTTGAAGTAGCGAATTTCTTTGTCTTTTGGCGAACTTATCTGATTTTCGAAACCGTTTAATGCATTAGATCTTGCAGGATGATGCATGATGGCTTTTTCGAGCTCTCATCGCCATGGGGAGAGCCGGCGTCTCATCCTTCCAGAACTGTTGAGGGGTCTCTTCAAGGGCTACAGCGGAATATACACCGGTGAGCTTGAAGTGTGGTATAGATTTATTGCGGTGCAAACGGAGCTGTCATTTACTAAGTATCCACATGTTCATACTCATTAAAGGGCTTATCACTTGTTCGCTTTTCTCTGATTGCATTGGAGTACGTCTAAGCAGGTTTCTAAGAGCCGAGTGACTGGACACGAAAAGGAAAGTACATAGCGATCAAAAATTGTCGGTGTTTTGCCAGCTATTTTAATTTGCCAAAGTCAAATCATCGAAAAACAGAGGAGTGCGATGAGGCAGAAAGTCAATCATGACGATTGAAACTACAGATGGTAACAAATCAAACACCCCAGCTCGGGGGTCTCGGAGATATACCCGTGATTATGCCTGCCTTGATGCAATCGTCAAATATCAATACCAGATTAAAACATTTTCCCCTTTCTGAGTGGAAAAGGGTTTCTGAGATCTGCGCAGACAGAGAAATGGAGCAGGCGGGTCGCATTTTGTCAAACAGAAGGATTACAATCTGGAAAGATGTTACAGCACTCCTTCATTGCATTCGCTAGAAGACCATTCGTTTCAGAAAAAGAGAGACATTACTGGAAGCACCATATCCTCACAAAAGATGGAGTCAGAAATCATACAATATATAGAACATAACGTGGAAAGCGAGATACCACCTGACCTTTGGATGAGTGAAAACGCAGTGATGGCTACGCCTGTTTACTCTCCCACGAAACCACGGAAGAGAAGCAGCCCCATAGAAGAATTTCGGGATCTGAAGGAGGATTTCAGGAAACGCCAGGCAAAGAAATCCTCCCATTGATTGCCTCCATGAAACTATGACTCCTCTCAAAAACAGGAAGCAGTACACAATTCCTTTTGCGCGTGCATCAGAGAGTTGCATCAAGGAAGTCCTTGACAAACTCTGCTTCTCAAGCCACCCCAGAGAGCAACACATCTTGTCCCTCGTCAATTGTAGGGGAGTATGATAAAGAAAAGTGGAACACTATACGCTCACGGCTAGGAAATGCCCGCAAAGAGTAGTCTACATAACACGACTTTTTACACCTCTTTGACATAGACATAACTATAAAAGGCTGATATTTCATCAGGTGTGCTCCTTACATTGAAATTATCAATAATTGTCCTTTTTTAGAGAAGACTAAATTATTGTAATGCTTCAAAATTCTGTTTGAAGCTCTTAAACCGAGTCACTACATGACCTATATTATCTAGGTCTTGGTGAAATACCCTTGGGGCATTCACACCAGTCGATTTTTGCTGCCGCTTGATAATGGTGGCATTTTTTTTTTTTTATTGCTTCTGGCTCCTTTTGACAGATGAAAAGTTGGTAAGGCAGGCGCATGCTATTGAGGGTACCGTGGTGGCTGCGATCTTTGTGTTCTCTGATACGTCAAGAGGACGGTGCAAACTAGTATAAAACCTTTGCTTGGTCTAGAGGAGGAGCTCAAAAACACAAAACCAAACTCAAAGCGAGCATTTTTTGCCGACTGATGTCTAATTGAGCATCTATATTGAATTTGGCAGGAGATTTCGAGTCAATACTACCAGCAGGCAATGAGCATTCGCTTCCTTGCCGCGAGAAACGTCAAGTGATAAGACTGAGAGGATCCCTTCTTTATATATCGAGGTTGAGGACACGCCATCCCCGTAGTACTGCCGTGACCTTGGTGACTCGACCCTTTATCGGAAAAGGCTTCTTCTGACCTCTTCTATGAAAAGCTACCTACATTCTTTAGGAATCTCGTCAACTGTTCGAGTCTTTCGTGAAGGCGATCTCGTATACTTGATTTATCAGCCGTCTAATGCCAATCATATACCTTCTGTGGGGATTAAACCAAGTTCTGAAGTCGATCGAAGAATCTTTTGAATGAGCAATTTTATCCGTCAAAGAATTTTGGGGTGTTTTCTTTGGAACGCTAAAAGCCGAAGTGCTTTTTAAACCCTCGAGAAAAAACTCGCTGTCTAGATGAGGAGGTGAAACAAGACGACTGAGGTTTGGCGGAGAGGTATGTTTCAGGAAGAAAAGGTGACGATACAGAGAACGAAGCTCCTGGGATCGGAGCTGGGTGTTTCATTGTTGAATTATTATGAGCATGTCTGAAGATCGGCATGAGCGGCATATGAGAGATGGTTAGGCTTGTTTCTACGCGACACAATCGCTTAATGCAGGAGCCACGAAGGATTATGTTTGAAAGAGATTATGGAAATAAAAAGACTTGTCTTCGTCTTTCTCGGAGCCGTCTCTGCCTCTGTCGTGCAGCTTATTTTTATCAACTAGGATCAGCGCATCGACATAACTCTCGCTTTCAGACATGGAAATCGCCTTTTTTCACTACAGCAGTAAAATATCTGAAAATTTTATAAAAACGCCCGTCATCATTGGCATTTTTGATTCTAGAACTCCACCTTTGGCTTCGTCGCAAACATTGGGGAAGTGTGAAAGCCACATCCCCGTACCTATCCGGGTTTGGTCGAAGCCAATCAAAAGATGGGTCGATCAGTATACTCTGACTTTTTCAACTACTTCATTTCTGTATCTTGATCTTTTTCTTCATCTGGCTGCTGTTCTGCTACCCAAAGCACATTATTGCATCTTATGAAAAGTTCATTCTTGATTGGCTCGCCCTCTTCACTCTTACTCAAATTGAACTCTAACGTATCCGGTCCTAGAAGGATGTTCATGTAATTATCCACACTATCCAGCGTTCCGCGGTACTCTATTCTATTGAACTTGAGTTTGACGATGACCGGCTTATTCAGCAGCGAGTTCAGAAATGGTTTGGGATTCACCGGTTGTAGAGACATGTTTTTTAGCACAGTACACGATAGTTTTTTTTTTTTTTTTTTTGAACGCAAAAAAAAAATAAGATTCCATAAATACTGCTAACTGTAATTGATATTTGAGGAAAAAACATGGAGATTACTCCCCATGTTAAGAAAAAACCTCATTGGGTCCTCACCTTGTACCTTGGGTACACATCGTTTCGATGCGACCCCTCCAACCATCCGTGCACTGCGTTTCCGCGGCACGATAGGCTTCATCCCGAAGCGCTTCCAGCTTCACCCGAAATCTTCCCCTAGTCACCAACCACCCCTTGCGTGCGCGGGGAAACAAGAAATCCTGTATACTCAGATGATATACATCACCTGTCATCCTGAGCTTCTGCCATAGATAGTCAATAACCGAGCAGTCCTCGATCCAGTGTTCGATCACTACCTCTACTCTCGGAAAGCAGAACTGACATACGCCTGAACGCGCATATAGCCTCAGGTGGACCAAATGTGAGGGTGAGGGCATCCATTTCAAATGGAGATTTGAAGTAGAGCCTCGCGATCTGTTTCCAGAAATCCTTGGCATTGTAGCTGTGACATAGCACCTGGCACGGCATCTAGCTCAAAAAGATAGTTGCCGATTCGCGAGGAAACATATGGTTCTGCGTGCTTGTGATACATCTTGACTCCAGTCCGACGGAAGGAGTTTTACTCACACCTCAGCTTCGCTACAGTGTTCGAACAAACCATAATTCATGCAACACTCATCTGCTCACACTTTCGCTCCGCTCCAGTGTTCGAATTGAAACTGGAATCAACTGCTGGTTCAGTTAGAGGAGAGCTTTCTCTACCCGGGTGAGGAACCGCGGAAGTTGGAATGCCACAGTCAGGGACTCTGTAAATGGTCGATAATACCGGAATACTACCGCCATCCCCCTAGGGGTGCTGTTACTGGCAAGAAAATCCCAAAACAGCCAGGACCTCCCAGTCTCTTCCGAGACATAGGACATGAATTGCGTCAAGACATTTTTCGCAAATTGTTGGTGAGGTTCACTCCCATCATCGTAGATCCATCGCGCGCGCCTTCCAAGTAAATGGGTTTGCAGCTGCATAAGCCCGTGAAAGCCAAGGTCGCGAGGACCTTCAAGCACCTTGAGTGGGATAAGGGTTCTAAAAGGGGTATGGATAGACGAGCAAACGTTTTGCTCAAGTTGTTCAATCTCCGTCAAACTAAGGGCATCATGCTGGTCCCAATAGTACAACTTTGAACAGACATAGACGTTCACCAACGCCGCCTTCACACTTGTTGGCAATCCATACACGGTAGCCTGTGTGAGGTAGTCGAATGTGTGCTTGATTTTTATGCCCCAGTCATGAGAAAAGTTGTCAACTTTTTGGATCTAAGGAGCAATAATCGACCTGGGAGAAACTGACAGGACCCTGATTACCTATTTGAGCCATGAGCCTTGTTCCCGTCGACGGGAGGTGTCAAATATTTGACAGGTGTCAGTCTTTTAAGGTTTTGAGACTAACAGTCCTTAAGGGCGCCTTCAAAGACTCCATAATCCCCTGGTTTTCATAGCCAGATGGAGAGCGGTTGGTATAACACGCCAACTCATCACCCGCGTAGCCTCTATTATCTTCTCGTTTTGATTCACCATACCGCTACTAATCCTGCCAACTACACTGCTCCCCGTTTTGTTGAGAATAATTTCTTACACACTCAACACGCGATTCCTTAAGGTCCGAATCGTAGGAAGGGAGCAAAAAGGCGTCCTCCCTATGGGACAGATACATGATGCTATTCACTTGATGCAACGAAGCCCACAACAAGCAATTCCTTACGAGGTATTGGCTTTCGATCCCGTAGTACCCGTTCTAAGATAAATGGATACAAAGCATTACCGAAATGGTTGATCTAGACGGTTGAATTTCTTTTCTCGTGTCTAAAGGCTCATCCTCTAACATGTGGAGCTTGACATCAGAGGGATTGGCATTTATCGATTTCCAGAAGGCATTCAACGCCGTTTCTCACACCTACATTGCACAACTGTTAAGATCGTTCGGGGTATGTGAAGAAAAGTGAAAGCTACGAGATGATGTTTCCTCAGCAAAATCTGAATTCCTCTTCACGAGAAAAAAAAAAAAAAGAGGGCCACACCTTCAACTGCATAGCAATGAAAAGTAACCCCCGCAAAGACTCTTCGGCCCTTGAAAATTCACGAAATTCGAGCCAAGCATCTCGTCGTATAGGTCGTATATGGATGAAATACGATTACGAGAAAAAGAGAGAAAAAAAAAAAAAAAGGCCAGAAAACCATCAGACCATGAAACCAAACAACCCGATCAGAATATTTGTCAAATGCAGAGTACATTCGGATTGCAGTTGACACATGGGTGTACTGATACGGTTTAGGAGATGAAATATGCATATTTGCGCAGACGCAAGAGAACAAACGGTCTATAAATAACTTCCAAGACAAAGATCCTACCAAATGGTTGCGGAAAACAGTCTTTATCTCTATGACCCTTCTATAGGAGCCGCAGGAGCTTTCATTGCGCTCTTTGGGATCACAACCATCATGCAGTGTTATTGGATGTACAGATACAAGTCGCTCTACTATATACCGATGCTGGTGGGAAGCGCATTTGAAGTTGTGGGAATGATTGTGAGAATTGTATCTGCCGACAATCCGTCAGAAATTGCACCATTTGCTGTCCAGTTGTTATTTGTCTTGTTAGCACCTCTACTATTTGCGGCTTCGATGTATATGACACTTTCTCAGCTTTTGAAATTTCTCAACTCGGCCCAAGTTTCGCTAATTCCGAGCAAAGTGTCGACAAAGCTCTTTGTAACTGGCGATGTCGTCTCGTTTTTATTACAGGCAGCTGGAGGTGGTATGCAGGCTGTCGAAGGTGATGAAAATACTCGTAGAGTGGGGAGAGTAATCATCATTATAGGTTTGGTGGTGCAGCTTGCATTTTTTTCCACTTTTATCTTTGTAACTTTTGTTAGCGAGATGCGTCTTTATAAGAGAAAAACGCCAAAAAACGCTGGAAAAGTACAATGGCAGCATATTATTTGGGAGCTGTACTGGTGTTCGGCTTTTATCTTGATTCGTTCCATCTTTAGAGTTGTTGAATTCGCACAGGGTTGGACTGGCCAACTTCAACACAGAGAATACTACTTTTATGTGCTGGACATTCTGATGATGTTTCTGCTAATGGCTCTTGTCAGTGTGATTCATCCGGGAATGGTTATCAAGCCTAGGGCTGCTGACGCTCTCGATGTTGAGCTTCTAGAGAGCAAAAAATCCAGTAACGAGGGATCTCGCCTAAGTCAACCTAGAGAAGAGCTCTACGGAGGGATGTTGCGGTGACAAAAACTCGAGTGTATTATTTTTCTGTACAATATATTATAATCTTGCTAGTTGACTTCTCGTGGCTCTTTATTCGTCGTATTATGTACTTCATACCAGGAGCACGATATTTGTTATTGAGGCACCAGTGCCTTGAGTCGGAAAAAGGCCCTGAAGAGTCAGAGTTATGTTCGTTAGATCTGTCGAACAATATCCTTGGAACAGACCTCCTCGATGGAATAGCGACTCTTATATAGAGAATAGGGCTACGCAGGCGTCCCTAACACCAAGTCTTTCTTTTTTTTGTTGTGAGGATTCTGTTTCAGGCTCGGCCAAGTAAACCAAATCAATAATCTACCTACGACTCTCCATCTTTTCCGCTTCGCACCAAAGATGTCTTGTATATCACAGGTTTCACAATACCTATCTCAACTACCGCCATTCAATTTGGTGTAATGAAAATCGGAAACTGCAAGGTTAATTGGGTGAAACGGTTTTTTCAACAGTAACAAGAGCCTTTGATCACGTTCGAATCTATTTCCAATTTACTCAGAGGATCAACGCTTTCAATCACCACACAGGCCCGCAGCTCATACTCTTCATAACATCCAGAGGGTCTGAAAAGGACACTCTACAGGGAGCTCAAGCGGGTGCCTTCAGCTGATGACCATGCTTGAAAAGATCAGTTCGGTAAGTGATCTTTAGTCGTCCATTTGATATCCCAAGATGTTTATTGTTTTCTTGACATACACCCTTGGAAGATAATTTTATACCAGCAAATTATTACTAAACAATAGCTGATCACATAACATGTGAAGAACACTAGAAACACTCTATGCTATTATATAAGGGTTCATTACAACCTCGGTGTAGTCACACCCTTCAGCTCGCTGATTGGAACTTTTATCACTCAGCACCGTCCAAATTTTTGCTGGTCCATATCCGGCAAATACTCCGGATGATCTTCCGCGGCTTACAGATTTCGGGACAAAATCCTGAAAAGCCAGAGTCGAGTCAAGGCGTATGGATGTCTTCACGGGGCGGCGTTTGTGGAATGTGTTTCAGACGATCAAACTGAGGAGGTTTTTCTTTAATTTGTGAAGCGATTTCTTTATTTTTTTGCCTCGCCATTGATAACTTTTTTAAGTATTTCTCTTACAGTATTTTTGACTACTTACGTTCAGAAGAAAAAAATAGACCGCCCCCGACTATATTTGGGCTGACGGCGTAGTGGGCTGCTTCTTGGCAATGGCACGGCTCAACTCCCAGGTCTATTGGTTACAGTATTTTCATTAGCCATTAATTAAACTATGAAACTAGAACTAACGAATGTGTATTCTCTTTTTCAGATGCATTTCCGAGAATGTTGTTTCATTCAAAATAACATTCTCGGTAAAGACTTAATGTTGAAACCTTTTTTTTCTTTAGGTGGCTGTCTCTTCCAATCATGCCAAAGTTACGCAGCATATTATGAGTCGTTATTTACCAAATTGGCGAGAAGGGAGTATATATATATTCCCTTGTAAAGGAGGCATTCAGCTCTTCCACGATGCGTGATTCTACATAGATATGTTTCTCTGTAAGGTTATTATCGCTTTATCTCTAGCCACCATCTAGGAAATTCAAACACGGATAGCCCCAGGAACGAGAATACACACGTTTCTGAATGAGGCTTACAAGATCTGGAACCTTTTTTGATTTGCTGATCTAGACCCACCTCCGATTTTGTACTTCTGAAAGACCCGGGTTTGGACATAGTGGATCTTGTCTAATTTCGAACCCCTGATCTATATCAGACCAGAGCCTTTGGTGTATGCACAGACATGCAGGAGAATGTATATGTCATAGAACAATAGCAAAAAAAGCATGCATACGCCTGGAAACTTTCAATACATTTTCCGCGTATTTTCTTTTCTGGAATAAATCCCAGCAAATGTTGGGGGACCAGACACACAATAAAGGTACCAAAAGGGGGACATGATAAAAAGCAGACAGCACCTGATTTATCATCACTCAAGCTAAAATGACACAATGGAGTCGTGAACATTACGAGGCACGCTGTGAATGAAAAATAGAGAAAGGCTTTTCTGATAGTAGACTACTTGGATAAACACTCATCTATCGAAAACCTTTGATATAGTTCAGTTGATTTCAAAGGTAGCATATCAGGTGCATGAACCGTGCAGATACTTGCATACATGTAGGGTCTGATCTATATTAATTTTTCTTCGAGACCTGGACTTTTGATCGGCTTGTCTCTTGTCTATAATCAACCCCCGGATTTAATATCCGGAACTTGAGAGTTGTACTTCTGGAATGAGCCCCCCAGCAGCGAGCTTTGGCATCTTCTGGAGTATGTACTTTTGGCTTCATGAGTAGCCCGCGTGTATTATCAAGTGATATGATTGAGCTGCTTTGGGACTTATAGTAGGGTCAAAGTCATCTAACCCTCAAGTTTCTACATAATGATTGATCCTTCAAAATCTTACTTGGTCGCCAACGATCAAACCTTGCCTTTTTTCTGTAGCACTTATTCCCCCCCCCCCCTGGCATTATAGTATCCCTCTATTTAACTGAATTGCTCTTTTTTCCTTTTTTTTTCTTGAATCATTTAAATAATTGGCTTATGAATGTTTGCTTGTATGAGTAGGTTATCATCATCTCCGCTTCGCTTCGATGATACCATTTGCTTCTTAGTAGGCACATCGCAACGGATCAAAATTCGATGTTTACACGTCTGTAAAACATCAGCCGGAAAATTGCAGCTTTTGGTCAAGCTGTCTTATATCCACATCCCGTATAACCAATTGACACCGACTCCCTTAAAAAAACAGACACTCAGAGATCTGACTCTCACTTTTCCATCATCCAGACGGTTAAAATCATGTCCATAAGCTTAATCCAGAAAGGTACCATACGGCTGATGTAAGGGCCACCAGACCCATGAGCAAGATCTAATCTCCCCGGACCTAAGATGAAAAAATGTTTTTCCAATTAGGTTCCGAGAAAGGCTCAATTATACGTACACATGTCATTTAATTTCAAGAGACTAAATAGTTGCTAAGTGTTTTCAAACCCACTCTATACTTTTCGACTCTTGTCAATAATTCGAATCTGATCTGATCTAGATCCGGGGTCTCAAGAGATCAGATCCGTTCTGGTGACGCTTGAGCTGATGACCGCATGGATATGACCCGAAGATTATGGGCATTTAGCAACCTGTTTCCTCCGACTTGAGAGAATCAAAGTATGAAGAGTTACATTAAGGGTCACCTGCTATTAATACCCCCCGTTGTCTCCAATGGCTTGGGAACCTGATTGACAACCTTGCAAAAGGGTCATTACGGTCAAGGCAGGCGTTCAGTATGACAGTCGCCCGTCCAATATATTTTCTTACGTGCTCAGAGAGAGTCTTGATAGCGTCTATTACCTCAATGAAACCTCTATCCCCATACCTTGATTGAAATCCTACAACTACTTCAACTTGACTCCACCCTTCTTCAAGGCTGGAACCACCCTGCTCCCTGCAAACAATAATATTATTCTTTTTATTGACATCTATATCATAGCTTAAAGTTCATCAGCAAATGGCAGAACATCCACATCTCCCACCGCTACGTAGTTGAGCTTGGGTAGCTTGACGGCCTTGGCGCCTTCAACCTTCACGTCCAGCCCCTTCTTGGCCACTTGCAGCTTTGCAAAGGCTGCGTACTTTTCCAACTCGGCAGAGTTCTTCACCACAGAGGACACTTTCTTGATGGTTTCAGCCACTTCTTGCGCGTTGGGGGATTTGACAATGACGTAGAACAAGCCGGCATCTTTGTAAGCAGCAACGTTAGCAATAACCTCCGTAGACAATGCAGAAGGAACCTGGCTGGCAACAGCTGCAGCCAAAAGCGAGTAGGATCCAATATCGGAAGTTGGGATGGGGACACCGATAGCAGCAGCAGAACGGCCAGCAAATCTCAATCTGGACTCAGCTCCGGTGAAGGAGTCGCTCTTTACAGGAGAGATGGAGCCATTTTGCAAATTGGCAAAGGGGGAGTCTGATAAAAATGACTTCAAATCAGATTCAACAACTCCGGTTGCCACAACTTCTACGTTATCTACGGTATAAACGGATTCAGCGTACTGCTTGATATCTTCAGCAGAGTATTGTTTGAAGCCGTCGTAGTAAAGCGGCTTGCCCAAACCTTTTCTAAAGGAAATGGCATGCAAACTTTCAAGAGCTCTAAAGCCGGGACAGCTGTTTTGAACAGCATTGTCGTAGAGAGCAGAAGACAGAACCGTCTCGGACAATTCGTGCGGCTTGAAGGAAGTCTCGGTGAGAACTGAACCAATAGAGTTGACAAAGTATGGAAGATCTTCCTTTAGAAAAGTTGACTGCAAAACAATATTGTCTCTAGTAACAGAAGAAGAGTAAGCTCCGCCGAGCAATTCCGATTCACGCTTCAGTCTAAGGGCAGACTTGGAATTGGTGTTGAGAAAGTTGAACCGTGACAAAAGGTGTGCGATTCCAGTTGGACCGTTCTTTGAACCAGCATCATGAACAACAACTTTCAATGAAGAGAGTGCAGGGTTTATGGACCCCTTTGAAACACTCGTCTTGACGGAACTGGCCGATGTGGCGTATGATCTCGCTGCTTTAGAGAGCATTATGGTTTTGGATTTTATTTTTCGTCAATATGATTGGTAGGAGAATTGGGTGGCACACGTTATGAGCTATATATATATATGCCATATATATCCCAAAACCGTGCACCACCGTTCTAGACGCACATGAGCGGACATTTCCATAAGCACTCTTTCTGTCAGCTTGTACTATCAAACAGACATGAAAACCATATCAGCTGGTGCAAAGAATGCATTTAGAGTTATATAGTTTCCGTTCTATTGATTGGTTAACCTTTTTACAGGTACCAGTGTAAATGGTGTTGAGTTTTTGGTCAACAGACTTTAATACAACCCAAGTTCGTTATTATAGTTATCTTGTATATTGATTTAATGGAATTTTTATGTGAAAAAAGAAGAGGATAATTAGATTTTTCGACGGCCCAAAAAGACTCTCTTAATTTGAATGGAAATGAATTGTATATCCTTTTTATCCTTCACATAAAAATTCCGTTGTACAATTCATCTAAATAATGTATACCATGTACTTCTTAATCGGTTATTTTGCACGAGGTTCACATCTGTAAAATATCAGCGAGAAAATTGTTTCTTGGGTTCCTCCAAACTTGGAGAATATTGAGTTTGGTTTGTCTTGCAGGTTGTCCACTTCCTTCTCGTTTGATCACACCAACAAACAATTTACGGTTACTGAAGAGGGCTATTGAATAGAGAATGCTTATATTGTCTAATCGGTGAACTGCAGACCCACCAGAAAATGCTTTCTACGCAATCTAGCTGAATGGGTTTACATGAAGCCAGAAAATTCAGCCACTTTGCTTTGCTGTTGTTACGCATCTTTCCGACTCCAGATTGATGGAGTTGAATGGGATTGTCTTTGAAGATGATCATCATACAGCAGGCAGTTAATAGAACAAAACCTGAAACTATGGATGAGACTACCGAGGTTTTGTGTGTGCACGAATTATCTATCGTTGCAACTAGTAAATTGCACGCAATTGGCGAATTGTGCCTCATTAACATTCTCCAATTCTTCGAGGTGTACGGGCGTGATCATTGCATGAGCCTTGCAGATCCTCCCTGCGTAACTACACAAAAAAGGTAGATCAAGAAACGCAAAAAGGTTCCAGGAATAAACAGACAACATAAATCTTGTCCTTCTGCTTTGACTTAATACGTTTTCTCTTTTCATGTGGCTGAACACATCGAGACCAATGCGTCACGTAGCGAAACTTGAATGTTTCCAAAATAGCCGAGACCAACCTTTTCTACTCCCAAACTGCTGTAGGGTCATCTTCCTAACAAGTCCACTGCATCTGATTTATCCCAAAATAAGAATAGAAAGTCACCTCCCATCCTCTGTCGAGGGATACAACTCTTACCACATGGAATAAATCGGACTTGAAGACGGCGAATGGTCAGCTCAAACATCACCGATGTCTCTTCTACGCTATACAATTATTCGAGCTCTCGGTGTTAAGCAACAGCCTTCCCAACACACTTTCATCAGAAGACTGGTGATAATTGCGCGGCTTTTTTGCTTCCTCTTGAACTTTTAAATTCCATTTCTTCCTCTATCTATTTAGAATTCGGATTGCTTATTCGAATGGCGCATCAAAGTGCCTGATTCTTATGCCCAGGTGCACCGTTGATATACACGACGTGGAGTCTCCCTGCTCAATCGCGTTGTTCGATCTCTCATCTCATTGTGTACCTCCTTCAACCATCCATCCTTTATGTGACAAGAGCCAGACTTTGCCTTGAACTTTTGTGTGTCTTTCAATGACTTTTTGAGTTTCTTTATTGTGGTAATACATATACGATTCATTTCACAGCACGTCACCGAGATGCATTACCTTATGTTATGCCTTTTCTCATTTAATCAAGGGTATTCTCTACCTTTGAAGGGCTAGATAGACTAATTTTTGGGAGCCGTCAAGTGCAAAATGTCAAACGGTGTGCTCCACTTCTGCTGGCCTCACGTTCAAAATCAGATATTGTCACAATTCTAAAAGTATTACTCTCGTTGGAGATACAAATGGTCCTTTTATTACTCTCGTTGGAGATATAAATGATCCCTTTATTTGAGAAAATATGTTAGTTTCCGGGATATGTTACCTCTTCCGGTCCTTGTTGAGAGGTACACAATGAAACTGTGGAAACACATTATCGTCTGGAATGATTTAAAAAGGATTCCGTTTACATAAAATGATGCGTGGCAGAAGTTAAAACCACATGGCGTTATTATAGACGGTACAACGACGTTGATACTATTGTCCTGCATGCACTCATTTTCTCACCCATACACCATTTATTTTTTCCTACAGATCTAAAATGTCAATAGGAGAGGTAGAACTGCCCTCACAGCTGCCGCTCTCTGCCAAAACACAAACCCCAAAATCATATCTCTACTCCGTTCTCGTCAAAGACAGTCTGGGTGAGCAGGCTGCACTTGTTATAACGACGCTGATTTCCCATGGACCGCTCTCTTCTCATGCCATACACCAATACAGCGGGCTCCCGTCTCCAAACGTGAAGCAATGCTTGGTCTCGCTGATCCAGATGGAGTGTGTGGTTTATGCCCTCGATAATGCCAAGTGCACGTATTCCTTCAACGAGACAGGATGTATGAAGCTGATCTACGCAGGAGACATCATCTCAACTATCCACAGAATATTCAACGACGAGAAATACTCGCAAATTGTGGTGACTATTTTGTCGTCTGGTCACATGACCATCAATGATTATCTGGGCTCACTGGGTGATCAGCACCAAAAGCAAGAATTGCATAACGCATTTTTCAACTTGGTGAGCTCAAAGTGGCTTGTTCCAGTGGAAAAATCCGATTTTCTGTCGAAATACGAGATCTGGCAGACAATTTATAATCATACTTTGGCTCAGTATAACAAGAGCGATAAAAGTAAAACAAGCGATTCCAAAAAAATCTTAGAAGTGAAAAGTCTCACGAGCGAAAAATACGAAAAGGAAGTTTTGGAAGCCAATGTAAAAGATTTGTTTGTTGTAGATCCGGCAACCGCTCTGAAGAGGGTAAATCCCAATATACCTCTTTCTCTTTCATTAGATAGGTTTTTAAAGAGACAACGCAGCATTCAGCTGGAAAATCTGGCAAAACATAAAGTTGGCCCCGTTTCTGCTAAACTGTATTCGCTCATGTTGGAAAAAGTTGAAAAGGAAAGTAAATCCCTTTTCAATCCTCATGTGACGCAAGTATTGAGCTTTTCAAGCAATACCGGTAACAACACTACCGTTGGAATTGATCCCGGTTCCAAATCTCTTATGGATTCCAAACTTAACGAGAAGGACCGACAGCCAGGAACCAATCTCACTCCTATCGAGATAATGAGAGAGGTCAAATCACGTGGTGACTCGATTGGGCTATCTCAGCATGAACTGATTTCGTCGATTGTTGATCCTGTGACGTATTCCCAGAAAAACAAGCAGCATGAGTTTCAGGAACCTGCGCCCAAAAGAGTGAAAGCTGAGGTGGATGCAGATATCACAGCTATTCTTAACGAACAGCATTTTTCCATAGACGTGGAGCCACAGCAAACAATAGAGCCCAGTATTCTGCAGCCTCAGGTAAACGGTGACGGGGGAACCATTTCTGCCATCACTCAGCATCTCAAGCTGCTGTCTTCTGCCGAATTGCCCTTTCTCAAAGAATCTGCAACTGGCAAGTATTTTATTCCCTTTTCGGAGATTCAGCTCGAACTGCAAAAGGCCACTTTGTACCAGTATATAAAAGTGGTGTTTGGAGATGGCTGTTATCGGGTTTTGAACTGCATTGTGAATGAGAATCTTCTTGAAGAACGAGGTCTTGCCTCAAGAGTGCTGATGAGAGAGTCTGACATCAGGACTATTGTGCAAAAGCTGCTCAACTTTCAAATCATTGAACTACAGGAAATTCCAAAGACACAAGATCGAGCTGCGGCCCGTACAACTTTTTGCTACCGTCATCGATACGATATCTGCAAAAATGTGATAAAAAATAGCATTATTTACAACATGGCTGAAGTCTTGACCATGTTGGAAGACTTGAAGCTTGACAACAAGGTGTTGTTGGACAAGGTGGAGAGAGACGACGTGAAGGGGAAGGAGGAAGAGCTTTTGATCAAATCGGAGCTTGAACAGTTAAAGACGTTTTACGACAACGAAATGAAAGGTTTGGGGCAGTTTATGAGACTTAGAACGGCTTTTGACTGTTTTGAGTTTTTCAATTGACCGACCGTAAGCCACAGGCTCAACACTTTAATATAAACAATTTTGAACGAACGTAGCGCTGAATCTGGGCTAAATAGATTATAATGCGGTGTTTCTTTGGAACTGTCGGGCAGTATAAAGAAAAGAGGATAGGTTTTGTTTATTCACGGTCAGCCGGGAGACATTTTAAGACTCAAACTGAAAGCGGCAATACACCATTAAGCGAACTTGTGGCTACTGTCTACTCTGTAGAACAAATAAAATTCAACGTGCCGTCATCTACCATTCGAGATGAACCCTGCTAATTAAACATTCTAGGGTCATTGCATTTGCTGCCAAGAGCCATGAGGGATGTGGATGTTCCATGGACACTGTGACATTTCGTATATGAGGGGGCCTCCGGGGGTTGGAAATGATATAATCATTGGGTGAGCAAAACTCCATTGATCCTTGTTCCTGGAAATAATGTCTGGCAGCTGAAATACGCATCGCTCCATCTGTCACTCCCCGAAAGTTACGAGATTATTGGGTTGCCAGGCCACTTTCAAGGACAATTCAATGGACTATAAAGGTTTTTCTTTTTTAATCAGATGATGGGCTCCAAGACATATTCAACTGACAGATGATAGATACTAATTGGTTGATTTATTTATTAAAAACTCTCTGTGTCTAGTGCGGCAGCCATAAGGAATACAATGACCGTTCAATGATTTTACTAAACATTAACGGTTTACCACCATGTGATCGTTTTTCATGCCTTGTCAACGTTATAATTTGTGATCTTATATTCTATTGCTCATTGTTGACTTTTAAAATTCTCCATGACTGTCTTTTGAGAGGTAAACCAATGATAAAGAGGTTTTCCTGTTTTTGTTTCACATTTTGGTAAATTCCTCCACAAATGAGTAACTAAATCGTCAAACTTGATTTGCACACCCTGGAAAATGAGCGAGTCTAGAACAAAGTACACCAAGTCCTCGACTTCTTTCGAGATGAAGGAGTTCCCCAGGTGTGCCAACAGTTGCACCACCTCTTTGGAGATGTTCTGTCTAGGAAAGTGCTCGTTGAATATTTTCTCCACTCCATTCTTCAATTTGGCAAAATCTCCCATTTCTTGCACATCAAACAACCCTCTGAATCCACCAAGCCAGAACTGCTCAATTTTGATCAACAGTTTCTTGAGCTGAGAGTCTAAAGCTTTACGTTGTCGCCACCACTGTTCTCTGTCTTTTTTCGTGTGTATACTGGATGTTGTTTCACTCTTTGTGGATAAATCACTCTTGTGTATGATAGACTGAATTGCTTCAGGGGCATCCGCTAGATCAATTTTCTTGCAGCTCAGATCACGCGAGATGTGTCTTCCTAGGGGCAGGCGGACCACAATTGAATTTTCGTGTGTTATTCTCGTTAGCAAAAGATCCCCGGTCTCTGAGCAAGAGTCAACGGTAACAGTAAGCCACGAGCGGGGCAAAATGTCCATCAACTCATCATATGAGAAACCTATCAAGTCATCAACTGCAGCCATTTGAGGCAACAATTTACTGGCATCATCTGGAAACGTGAGCAGCTGCCGTTCTATTGCCATACTGCGCAGTCTAGACAAATCTGTATGAGAGATGAGCTCTTTCCAGCTGTGACATGACAAACACTGGCTCACAAAAACATATTGGTCAATAAGAGCTTTCGCAGATGCGGTTGATAGATGTACGGCGCTCTCCATGGTGCGTTCAACACTTTTGAGCACCATTCTGTAGCTTGTCCCCATTTCTTGATGTGTGATTCCACTCACAGAGGGTATCATCATGACACACTCAAATACAATGGAGAAAGTGGGCACTTCAGTCATTTTTTGCCTCAATTGAAACAGTGTGCTTTTAAGTAGCATTATTTGGTGCTCTTCCTTGCTTTGGAGATGAGGCTGTGAAAAATGCTCCAGCACCTCGCCCGAAGCCAGAAAACGATCAGCCTTCGACAAAGCGCCAGAAAAATCGTGCTCGTGATAGGTTGTGACTAGACTAGCTAGCTAACTTGGTGATTTTGCATCGTGAAAAGAATGAGCACTCAGTCTCACAATATGAAGCGAGCTGCCCATGGATTCAGCTCTCTCTAAAAGTTTGACAGACCGCTGCGGATCACCACTGACAGCAAAAAAGATTGAGCATTCATAAAGCGGCCATCCAGCTAGAGTCGGAGCGATCAGCTGAATCTCCCCAATAAGCTTTTCTAGTTCCTCTGCATAATACTCGCCATCTTTGGCAAGCCCAATATGCTCGAACAAGTCCAGCAACCTGTCAAATGAGTCTACTGTGGAGCTTAAAATCGCCAGTCTCATGTTGACCCCGTTGAAAAAGTCGTACTGCAAGAGTGAAGGAAGGAATCGTTTCAAAAGCGATTGAAGGATTCGCAAACACCTTTTTGAGTTGACCACAGCTGCTATATACTCTGCCTTTTCGAAGCATAGATCTGAGCATATGTGGCAAAATCTAGCATACATGTAAAGACTTGAAACCATCTGCGCTCGGCCCATCTTGTTACTTATTCGCAACTCATCATCTGTCTGGATGAGCACAAGTATTTTGACAGAGAGAAAATCAGCCTGTTTTATGTTGCAGGTTTGGATGCTTCTCATATGGTATCTAAACATACTTTCTTGATATTTATTATATCGAAGAACCATAAAAATGATAATTTTTGGCTCGACTACTCGTCTTCAGTCCGTCTTTTCCACGCCCAGAAAAACCAGAGTATACATCCTTTAGAGAGTCTCTCAATTCACTGCCCCTCTGTGGATCTTGTCCGACATCCTTGTCTATCATATTACTGAAATTTAATTTCCGCTTGGAGGTGTACTCACGATAAAGATATGAAGAGCTTTTCTTGGTTTCATCTTCTAGTAGTGGAAGTAAATTCAATTTAATGTGTTTGGAGATGCGAGCATATGAAATAAAAATGCGTCAGGATTGTAACAAGTGTCTTGTAATTTATAGTAGAGATGGAAAGCATGTATCTGTCAATTCCTTTGTTAATACTTTGATTTGTTCACAGAAGCCTCAAAAGGATATTGAGCTGCAAGCAATCGAGCCAACTTCTACACCGAGAGGATTAATGAAAAAGCTAGCCTCTGTCGAGTATCAGGAAAAAAAACAGAAACATGTGTAGAGCGATTCTTTTGATTAGCGATTGAAAAAGTTTTCTCGAGGTGATTGGAAGACGCATGGCAAACGAGATCCATTCACTGTTGTCTCCAAATTCGAGATGAATGACAACGACAACATTGACGTGCGCATCTTACAAATGTATTTGTTAGCGTCCGTATCAGCGTTTGCATTAAAATTGTCCATAGTGACAAATATATTTGGTGATGGTTCCTTGTAAGTATCGTATCGACTTTCTATCGCCCCTTTCGCAGTGCAAAACATCAATCTTATACGACTACCGTCTGCATGCAATTATCTCTCCATCATCCCGTTAACGGCGTAGTCAGAACCATTGAGGCACCAATCAGGTCGTTCGCATACGCCTCGGAATCCCGGAATCAATTTCGGGTCGGATTCTGGCGACATGGTTCATGCACATTACGTAGCTAATGTTGCACTAATGCGTTGGCCAATAGCTTGCAGCTATCTGAATCTAATTTCGGATGCCTCCGACCAAAAACTCACCAAGGGAGATTCGGGTTACCCTACGTAACGTAGGCCAATCCTGGGGAAGTATACTCGATACTATTATGTAACCCCACGCATATGTTGTTAGCATATGCGGTCAATCGCATAGAGCGATGGAGCGATCATTTAGTATGGGCTTATGCTAAGAGAGCCGACTGATCTCGAATCAAACTCTCTCCGTAGGAATGTTAACCTTCGTCACTTCATGGAAGTAGGTATTAGTATACCTCTTCCCATCCTGTATGCTATTATACTGCACCACAGATGGGCTTTACGCCGTACGTGGTATAAAATTGTTAGTAACATATACTTCACTTACGTTCTCTATCCAACAGTGTTGTTATATATTCCTTTCGCAGAAGTTTAGCTTTATATGTGTGAGATTATAAGGTTTGTGAATTTTGTCGGACACTCAGAAGCTCAAAAATACCGTAACTGCACGCCCGAAAAGATCTAGGCTATTTCTACAATTTCGCTTAGACTGACACTCAGGATTGTCCTTGTAAGCTACTGGATGAAGCGGTGGGTCGCCCCTTGACTTGACGAATTATTTTCTTTCTTCGAGATGTCTTTGGTCACTGACTTTTCTACATATGCGGAGCTGGCTTATCTATGCAAACTAAAAGTTAACATCCTTAAACATTTGTTGGGTTGTACTTTACCGAGTGTTAGAGCGCTAACGAACAATGATAAAAAATGGTTTATGCTTCAGCAGGCGTCTGGCGGCTATGTATGTAGGCGTTGAGCGTACTTTACTATATTTCTATATCTTTCATACCCAGTAATTTCCTAAGAAAACCATTTTCTTCAATATTAGATAAGCTTTGAAATTTCTGTCTACCGAATTATGCAATGGTGCAATGCGGTGCGATGTGGTGCAATTGTGTAGTTGGGGCAATTTGGGCATTTTGGTACGATCAAGTGAATAATCACCCGTACACCATCTTATCGATCCATTGCGAGTAAGGAGGCGAGGATTGAAACAGAAACATCTCACACCACTACTCACTGTCAATTCCTAAATATCCTCCATCATCAAATAGGATTGTCAGCTTTGGAACGCGCCGGTAGGTTTTACCGCACTCCTTATAATGAGTCATGAGCGCGCAACAACAGAAGACCCTTCTCGGAAGGCTAACAAATTCAGCAAAGTGGTTCAGAACTTTTTCTTCAAAGCCGCTCAAATCATCTTTCTTTCGCGAGCTTCCCCAGTGACCGATCAGCAGAAACCCAACCGTTGGTTCAATCTGGAGCTGGACGGATCACAGCTGTTCAAGGACGATCTCAAGCCGTGGAGATCCCACGACATAATGGGACTGCCACCGCTGGTGATTGAAACATACTTGGACTTGCGAGCTTTGGGCGAAGATCAACAGCTCATGGCAGAAGATCCTTTCACAGGTGGAAGAACAGTTATAGAAAAGGCAGGGAAGAAATCAGAGGTTGTTCTAGAACGGTGGCTTTTTGAGTTTGACCTAACTACCCTTGATGCGCAAAACTCAGGATTGCCCGTAATCTACAAACACTTGATTGTGATGTTTCGGTCTTTGTACACTCTGTCAAACCTGCTGCCAGCATATGCCCTTCAAGAAAAGCTGATGAGTCCGTCGCTGGAGTCGTCTTGCTTAAAAGTCTCGTGTCGAGTTCTGGATGGAACGCAGCCGATCTCGTCGAGGGGAAGAATTGGACTTAGTCGACCGATTGAAAAAGTTTCCAGACCTTCAAAAACAGTGGAGGCCGCCGCTTCAGTTGAAGGTGACCTACCGCCTCATTTGAAGCAGAAAAAATTCGAGCCCGTTGTAACAAATATTGGCAGTCTACGGGCCTCTGTGTCGTACAGACGAAACTGCAACTTTGTCATTGACGATAAGGAAACGCTCTTGTCGTCGCACTTTATAACAATGGACCAGGAACAAAAACAATCCCCGGCCCTCAGACGACTCTCGTTGCAGTCTTCCGTCTCCCCTACCACAGGGTCTCCCCTTTTCCGGGATTTCTCACCCAGACGACGCGTTTCCTCGGGGAAACAGGTACAAGCTTTGAAAACGGCTACAATTGGCAACTCACCTCCGCCTGCTGAAAAATCTCACAGATCCGGCTCCAACGCTTCGCTGGTGGCTGTTCTAAGAAACCCAAGAGCATCATTCTCATCTGGCTCTCCAGTCATCCCCATCCCACCCAGTGAACTCATCGTTCCAAAATCCGTATCGTCCGAGTCTCTGCACGCTGACGAAACGGCCGTGGGATCTTCCAACAGCAGCAGTAGGAGATTTTCCTCCTCTTTCGGCTCTCGCTTCAACCGAAGAGGCAGCACAAACTCCAGACACAATAGCATCGAGTCTCAGCTGGCCACGCCGCAACAAATGTTCTTACAAAACCAGATGCTCTGGCAGAGATCCAACGCAGAAGGGTCCCCTTTATCCTTTGAGGACTCCGATATTGAGCTCCCTGTCTCTGGGCTCTATATTGCTGATGACGATATCAGCAAATTTGTTTCAATGCTCGATAGCAAGCCCGATCTGAGAATGGCGTCTTTATCGTCGCAGAGCTCGAAAACCCAGGGCTCAAAAGTGGATTCTCTCACAAAATTCCAGCAGCTGCGAGACTCACACCAGGCGTTGGGGGAAAGCATGAGCGCCAGTCTGGCACGCAGAAAATCAGCTTCTCCCAGTAGCAAACTGCTCCCACTGGAGGAACTTTCCCCATCCGGGCGAATCGGTCATTCTTCCGCTTCCATCGCTCAATCTTTGGCTCATGCGCGCGCTAGGAAACTTAGCGATAGATCCAGCTTCTCCAACGAGTCGCACGTCTCTTCGCGCATGAGAGAGGTTCTTGAGTCGAAAGACAGAGACGTGGATGAGCACGCGGTGGACGATGACGACGAGGAGGAGGAGGAGGAAGTTGTGAAGCGACCTCAAAACGAAGAAGAAGACCTCTTGTTCACAATGAGCGATATGAACCTGAGAAACGCATAGCTCAAATGATATGAATTTGGTATATAGTTAATTTATTTTATCATGATGGGTGGTGTAGGAGGTTACTGTTTATGGGTACGATAAAGAAAATGGCGGATGCAAACTTTCGAAAGGGTCATACCCATACCTGGATTGATTTTGGCGGTGAAATAGCTTTTGGCTTCTGTTAACATTTCCTTCATATGTCAGCTGGGAACAACATAAATGCCAGCCTGCCGTTGTTCCCATTGCAACATTTCTTTTAGGAAAGATATCGTTGGAAGTCTTTTACGTCTGTCGAAATCGTAGTCAGACCTAGTTTTGCTAGGGACTCTACAATCAAAAGGTATTGAGGAAATCGCGTTCATTGGTTCAGGCTATTGCTTCTGTTTTTTTGTTCTTTTTCCACGGTGATCTTGAAGCAAGAGCAGCTCAAATGATACATGCTCCATGAAAATTTTGCATCACCTCAATACTGCTTCAAAGCTCCAATTAATCGGCTGGCGCCATAGCTCCGAAGAATCAATGTATGAGCGGTCAATAGATGCACAGGTCACCACTAAATCAGGGTACTTCGATAAGCATTGGTCATTGACGAAACGCGTCGCGTGCCTTACGCTTGTTGACGCATCTTTTTGATAGCTATTCATCAAAAAATAAAGAAATGGCGCGAAAAGCCGCTAGGGCACCCGCTCACTTACTGGCCGCCTTTAGTGTACCGTAAGCACGTGACCGGACCTTCAAGGGTACTAGAAAGGGATGCTAGGCGACGCGGTGGGCTATAGAAGAGACTGTAAACCAAAAAGAGACTAGCTTCAGACTTTCCAGCAGCCTACTCTTCACAGTATGATTATCGGGGTACCGTGCACCTATTGGTCCCGCAAAGGATGTGTGATAGAGCATTTTGTTCTCCAAATTTCAAATCGCAGAATTGCTACATCCTTGCTTCAGCTTTAACTCACTCTCTGAGTTCGTGAACCGAATTTCATCATGGATTTGGCATTCACAAAAAGACTTGTGCATTTGCCAGACATAGTGCGAGTGCGCAAAAAAAAAAGCGGCAGAGCAAAGATACCAATCTCGTACGCCTAAAACTTTTTCATAACCCTCAGACGACAAATAATATCAGTGCTGATAAAAGCCCATTTTTGGAAAATGGTCTTAACTGAACCAACAGCGTGTTAGAAGGTGTGTTAGAATAACAGAGTCCTTCATTGAGCTTCAACCAACTCATGCACATCAGCAGCAGGCAACCAATAGAACATTCTCTGTTCAGCTCTCACAAGATATATGGCCTTTCACAACAAGTGAAGCTCTGTAGACTGCGCAAAACTCTTCAATCTCCTAGGTACCCACTCACCTCATTACGGCAGCAAAAGGCGTCAGTCAACAATTACATCAACCCACTTTCCTGCGCCAGATCATCACACCTCTTGCGCAGCTTCACCTTGATGTGCTCGTGCCAGCTCAAATGCCTCTGCAAGTCGTAATCTCGCTTGAACATCCGATCGCATGCACGATAAGTACAAGACAGCCTCTTCTCGTCAACGTTTGTACTTATGAGAGAGATAGCAGAAGCACCGTCGAGAGCATCCGGCAACGACTGGGTTGAAGACCGTCTTGAGGATCGCCATTTACGCGTTTCGAGAAGCTCATCGTCCTCCACAGACATTGGAGGGGTAAGAGGTGAAAGTGGGGACTCCGCACAAGGGGATTCATGAGTGGAAGCACTTTCGTTATGGGCATCTCTACAGTGCGAAACCAGCTCACTTTTAACCGCAAAAGAATCTGGGCAAAACGAACAGTTCCAGATTTGTATGGCGTTGCTTTGATGCACGGTCATATGCATGCGAAGCCCATCACCTCCTACGCATTTCTTGAAACACATGGGACAACTAACCTTGGGATGGTCTGACTTCATATGTAGTTGCAAAGCAGACCACGTTTTAAAACACCGCACGCAATTGGTGAAAGTGCATTGGTAAGCAGGAGAGTCACCGTGATGCTTCTCCATATGATGAGCTAACCTATACGGCCTAGCAAAAGACTTTTGGCATTTTACGCAGATCAAGTTATTCTGGCAATGGACCCTGCTTACGTGAGCTTTTAGAGATTGATGTTTGTAGAAACTTTCTGAGCAATTTGGGAACTCGCACTTGAAAGACTTTGTGTGAGTTATTTCGTGTCTCTTTAAATGTTGAGCTGTGGCTACTCCCTTCCCACAGTGAGAGCATTTGAACGGTTTGTCTTCGAGATGGCTGGCGGTGTGCCTTTCGAGATGGTCTTTTCGGAGGAAAGAGGCTTGACAGGATTCGCACTTGAACGGCCTTTCATTGGTGTGAGATCGTAAGTGCTGGCTCAAGAGGGAAGGTTTTGAGTATGTTTTGTTGCAGTCGGAAACCGTGCAATTGTAGGTGGATGACGCAGAGCCGGACCGAGAGCGTACTGTCGCAGAGCCAGACCGAGACCGTACTGGGCTTTTCACGTCAACAGACCGTCCCCTTACCTTAAGGACCGTGTCTTCCTGTGCCACCATTGCATTTGGGTGAAGAAAAGAAAAAAAAAAAACCACATCCGCACACCCGAAAAAACATGTCAGACGAAGAAGCTTTCAACGATGGGCCTGAAAATGCCATGGATTTCGAGGCTGAGCACATGAGCGAGGAGGAGCGGTTCAGTGACGAGGAGATGAAGGAGGTCAAGGAGGAGAAAACTATAGTGAACGGCGGATTGGGACCTCAAGATCACGAGGCCCACATTGTCAAGAAGTCCGAAAAGGAACTAGCCATTCCAAAAGATAAAAGAACAACAACCCCGTACATGACCAAGTACGAAAGAGCCAGAATCTTGGGAACTAGAGCTCTTCAAATATCGATGAATGCTCCAGTATTGGTGGATATTGAAGGAGAAACAGATCCTTTACAAATTTCAATGAAGGAACTCGCACAAAGAAAAATCCCACTGGTCATTAGACGGTACATGCCAGACGGTTCTTTTGAAGACTGGGGCTGTGATGAACTTATCGTTGATCTTTAATTTAGTATTCCATCATTTTTATAAAATTCTCGCTCTGAAATTCTCTCTCTCCAGTGATGGGGTCCTGTTTAATGAATAGTTGTAAAGTCTGTTTGATGTCAGCTCCTTCTCTTTCACTCATTTTCACCAGTTCGTCAAGAGAATCCAAACTGATTTTCTCATCATTGTCTTTCAAAGTCTCAAGAGCATTTCGCAATGCAGAGACGTTGTCCTGTTGAATGTGCCGACTCATAATGGCCATAAATGCGGGAAAGTCAACCGCATCTTTAGCCATCTCCTCAATTCCCTTCATGTCAGGTGCCTGCCCTGTGTATGTGATGGCAGATTTTAAATCTTCTCTTGAAATCACACCATCTTGGTCTTTATCTATAAACTCGAAAGTTGAGCGAAGCTGGCTTATTTGGTGCTCACTGAGGTGGCTCAGCCTAGAATCGGACTGTTTTGTTAGTTTGTTGGAGAGTGTATTTCGTACCTGGCTCATTGTTTACTCTTGACGCGCTTTTTTTCCCCCGCACTCAATTTTTTTCGTAGGTGAGATTTATGAGTTTGGCTGAGCGGAAAGACTAGTGATCCGAAGCGGGGTCAAAAAGCCGCATGCTTTGCTATAGATGACTGCGCTCGTCCAAACTCTGAATGTATCAACAGGCCTATAACTTTAACCTAGGGACGGAAACCAGATTTCGCATCCCGCAAGAGGGTACATCTCTAAAGGGTCCTGACGTTCGACCTGGTGCGAGGCCTCAGATTGGACAGCCTCAAATGCATCGGTACGCTCATTAGTTGACATACCTTCACCTGAATTTGTGGCGTTCTCTTTTGTGGAGATCAGTAGACAGTTCCTCCTGCGTAGGGTTTACATCGGAGGTACGCCTCTTTCTCTCGGTGCCATGATATACGAGGTTGTCGTGGGTGTAATAGTCTATTAGTTCTTGTTCTTAACTAAAATAGAGTAGCTGTGAGATGAGTGTCCAGATGCTAGGTCGTTTCGACTGCTGGTTTCCAAAGTTGCACAGTGTAGTGTACGATCACGAGTCTCTTGATTAAAAGCTTGGTTTGATTGTTGAAGACGCAAAGTTGTGTGAACTTGTCTGAATTGTCTCCTCCTCACAGTATGAAAATTGTGTCTGGAAAATCCTCTTGCAAATCAGCGGTCAAGCTCTCTCCTTTATACCTACCAAGTCGTCTGCTGCCAATTCCCCATAGAGTATGTATGCGTCGTCTAGAACATAAAGAACTATCTAATTGTACCTAAAATGGAGCTGAGCTAACATCTAGACTTCTATGCAAGACATGTTTATAGCTGTTGCCGGATAACTTAATATGGTTGACGTAATAGGATGTAACATCACCCACATGGGATTCGGGTTGATCAATACTGATGTGCAACCATCAGCCTTTATAGACCTGGTGCGACCAATATCTGGGTCTAACTAGGTAATCGTCTCTGTCTTCTACTGCATATGCATGCATGTATGTGCATATAGTGCATAAGCAGTGGAGCACTATGTGGGGCTTGTGCATGAGTAATGACGAATGCTCAGGGGTCATTGCTTGGGAAGATATGTTTCACTTCCTTGGAAAGCTGGACGTGTAGCCACAGGACTTTCCCACCGATATTCCGGCGTGACTAACTGATCTTATGGTATAGTTCATGTATTACTTACGTCATTGTCGACATCTTTCTATCTGTACGTAAATTGTTTCAGATAGACACGATGTAGGAAAAGCGTTGTTTCGTGTTATTTATCAATCTGACAGCAAAATGACCAGGCTTATCTATTTCGTCTTGAGCTACACAAGAGTGGAGACTTGTGATGATTTTTCAATAATATATCTGACTGGGGACGAGCTCCTAGGCGCGTGCAAATTATTCGCTCCTACATATTAGACCCTTGGGGCAATGTCTTGCGGGGCACTCATGTATAGTGAATGAATGAAATCTATTTTTCTAAAGTCCTTCAATAGGGCTGTGTTTCTTCGGGTGCTAAATCGATGTTTGCATAGGCTATAAGAACATATCAATACATTTAGTTATTTCGTGGGCAAACGTGATATGGAACACTTGAAGATGTTGGAAAATTCCTTTGGAACAAGCCTTACTTAGCCAGAAAGTATTATCACTGCTAATTAAAAGTGCTTCAGGAATATATTTTCTCTCTTTTAAATTGACACAAAAACAGAGAAACTGCAAGAACGAGTGGAACAATTTGATTAAAAAGAATAAATGTCATCAACTTTCACCATCCAATCAATCACCTTCAAACCTTGAAAACCAATTTTTGCACATATATACAACCTTTTTTTTTTTCAATGTTTGGAGCAATTAAAAAGAGTTATATATAGAAACCCTACATGCAACTTTAAGCTCCCCTTCTACATCATCAGGAAGACCAACCCTTATTTTCACCATATATATATATATATCCCCATGTCCGCCAAAGCATTGATCAAATCCGCTCGAGACGCCCTTTCACAGAATGATCCTGACGAGGCGATCGATCTCTGCAACGACGTCATTTCACTCAATGAGGAAAAGTTCCTTTACTACGCCCACGTTTTCAAAGCCAAGGCGCACCATCTCAAGAAACAGCTCGACAAGGCCACAGAGTGCTACTTCCGGGCAGTAGAATTGAATCCAGATGACATACTCGCTTGGAAGGGGCTCGTTCTGATTGCGCGAGACAATACTGACTACAAGCTGTTCTTCAGAGTAGTTGGTGGAGAGTGTAGGGTTCTGCGCGAGAGAGGTGAGCCTATTGTAGATATTCTCAAGGAGATTGATTTGTATGTGAAAAAATTCAAAAGGAACGGAGGAGCAGAGTTTGACGAAGTATATTTGAGAAGTATTCTTCCACACACAACGCTGGGAGAATTTGCGGGTCCCTTTTTGCCTGCACCAGAGCTCACACTCAGTAAAATCATTCGCATTGTGCAGCCCCGCGAGAAACGCGAGATGGAGTCAGAGGTGGAAAAAATAAAGAGAAGCTTTCCCATGACTCTGAACAGAGAACAGCAAGAAGAGCTCGCTGGTATAAGATGGAGGTTTTATACCAACTCGGAAATCCCCAGGTTGTACGAGCAACTAATACAGTTCTCGCAGGATGACGATCTAAGACGATCCAATGAAGACGAGTACTTGGCGTACAAGTATGAAGTACTGAACAATGCACCCAGTGAGGAAAAACCGAAATTAACGGAAGAACTCCATGAAATGGTGAGTAATATGGTGCTGGTGGATCACGAGTCGAGACTGGCCTGGGCTCTTTACCTGGACCTCTGCGATCCAGCTAATCCGGGAGATCTGGAGTTGAAAACGGTGTGCAAGTTTATCAAAAAATTCGGAATCGAGGGATTGGGTGGGGTTTTGTATGCATTTGTATATTCTGAGATTTCTCCATTTGACGAGAAAAAAGTGAGCGAGCAGTTGAAACCAGACGACAAGGAATCCAACGAAAGTGCTGTGAAACTACCGAAAACAGCGCTTTCCTCTGATGATGTACTCTCGCTCATGCTTAAGGGCATCGACAAGGAGCCAGACTCGTTGCTTGCCTCACGCATCGTAATTCTCTACTATATCCATCTGAAGGAGTATTTGTCTGCATCCGAGAGATGTCGCTATGCCATTTCCAAAATGGCCAGGTTCCGCAAAAACACTTCATTCTCTCTCCCAAACACCAAACGCTCATTTATTCTTAGTCTCGCCATAGTGTACACCTACCATGAGTCCCCCAAGAACTTCAGTCGTGCTCTGGAACTGTACGACTCGGTGCTGAAGGAATCCGACAACGGTTCTGCGCAGGTCGGTAAAGGTCTGATCCTCATTGAGAAAAACCTGCTCAACGAGGCAGAGAGTCTACTCACCAAAGTGGTGGAGGACTACCCTGGGAATTTGGATGCTTTAGAAGAACTCAGCTGGTGTCAGGTGAAACTCGGTAAGCATGAGGCTGGGAGAGACGGGCTGAGGAAATGTTTTGACGGAATCAACGGATCAGATTTCAGCTCGTGCGAGGCCAGAGCTGTTGTGCTGTGGAGAATTGCCGAGTCGTACATCTCTGAGATTGATCCTACCGATGTAGATGCCAGTTTGGTGAAATCAGCCTACGACACTCTCATCAACTCATTGAAGGAAAGCTGGAATTTTGCCTCCCCATACACCTCACTCGGTTATATTTATGCTCAGTATATGAGCGATCCCAAGAGATCCACCAAGTGCTACTATAAGGCCATCGAGCTCGATGCCAGTGAGATTAAGGCAGCATACGCGCTTGTGGAGCAGTTCTCCTATTCCAGAGAATGGGAGATGGTGACCATTTTGAGCAAGAGGGTAGTCTCGTCAGAAAGAGCGGTCCGGCTACTTCCGTCCACCTCCGATCCAGCCTGGCCACATAGAATGCTGGGATGTGCTGCCTTGGAAAGCCAAAAAGATGCTGAGGCAGTTGAGCACTTCCAGACCGCTCTGCGTCTTTCCCCCTCTGACATCCAGTGCTGGATCGGAATGGGGGAAGCGTATTTTGGGTGCGGAAGAATTGAAGCTTCCATAAAAGTGTTCAACCACGCGTTAAAAATTGACCCATCAAATTGGAATGCTCTTTTCATGCTAGCGGAAGCACAGAAGGCTATTTCTGAGCACCCATCAGCTATTGCAAATCTGGAAAAGCTACTCTCGTCTCGTCCAAACGAACTGGCAGTGTTAAAGGCTTTGTTTGAAGCCCACGTAATGCTGGCTGAATCTCAAGCTGCCAATGGATTCACTTCAAGATCCACTGAATCTGCTTCAAACGCACTGAAAGTGATAGCATTAACTCCAGATAAGCAGTCACAGAAACTGTGGAAGTGCTTGATTGATGTTTTCGACCTTTTTCTCTCTACACAGAAACATCTGGAAGTTTTGGATTTCCCCACAGTATGTGACATTCTCTCCATTTCAAGCTACGACGCAGACGAAGTGGATCCGAGCTTGAATGAAGTTGACATTCTAAAGATGTGGAATTCAAACGACAAAATTAAAGCTGTCAGAATTGCAAAAGTTAAATCCGCTATTTGTGCTTTGAGTAACCTCCCCATCAAATCCACAAAACCACTCCGGGCGTCGCTCTTTTTCAATCTCGGCCTGGCATACTACGGAGTTGGTTCCACTAAATATGCCTCCAAATGCTTGAAGAAAGCGGTATCTCTGGAACCATCACTTCCAGAGTACTGGTCTCTTTTGGGAGCATCTACAACCAACGCACGTCTAGCCCAGCACTGTTTCATCAAGGCTTCCTCACTCAGCTCCAGGGACCCGTTGCTCTGGAGTAATCTGGGCTGTCTCTATCTGAAGAATGGAGATCCAGAATTAGCGAGAGAAGCTTTCATGAGAGCTCAATCAATGGCTCCCGAACAGAATGATTTTTGGACCGGACAAGCTCTCACCGCTAACGCCATGGGAAAACCATCCAAGAATCTCTACACTCACGCATACTCTCTTTCCAATAATCGTTCTCCCTTGGCACAACTTCTTTATGGGCTGTCAGTTCTGGGCACAACGTTTGGTGCGAGTGAATCTGACTTGGGTGCGATCCAGGAGATCAGCGTTGCAAATTTTGCCATTCTCTCCTACCTCAAACACTACCCAAAGGATCGACTCGCTTTATCTCTTTCTTTAGATTTTCTCGAAAGAACCAACAATTTCGAGCTTGGTGTAACTCTCTGCACGAGTCTGTGTGAGATGCTGGAAGAATCGTACGAGCAAAACTCCTCAGACGAGACCCTTTCCTTTGTGGTGAAGGCGAAAGCGCAGCTCGCAAGGCTCCTTTTGGGCTCAGCAAACTACCACGAGTCATTGGAAGCTGCTCAGTTCACTCTCGACGTTTTGGAAGATGATGCTGAGGATCTAAGACTATCCTGTCATGCTGTAGTTGGACTCTCTCATTTTTTCCTGAAGGATTTCGACCAAGCTCTTCTTCAATTGAAGAAAATCGTTCAAATATCTTCCTCTTCAGAGAGAATGGTGGTGCTCATTGCTCAAATCCTCTATGCCTACGGGAACGAGGAAAGCAAACAGGCTGCTCTAGATGAGTTGTTTCAAAGCATTGACGAAAACGGGTCATCTCTTCTTGTTGCCCTGACATTGGCGGCATTGTCTCTCGTGGAAAATCTGGAAGATTATATCCCTGCCATTTTGGAGGAGCTGGAAGGGTTGCCGACTAAGGTTTTGATGCAGGATAAAAGTCGTTCTGTTCCGCATTTGATCTCAGAAATGGCGAAAACAATGGGCTCAGACTCTCAAAAGGGGTATCAGAGATGTGCTTTCTTATTCCCCAGCGATTATAAGCTGTGGTCGAACTTGGATTCTTGTGTTGGCTTGCAAGTTGCGTCCAAAACGGCGTTGGTCTCTTCGTCTGATTTGAGCAAGTCGTATTTTGCTTCCAAGGACTTGCGTAACATTCAGAGAGGTTTATATTTGACTCCCTCCAGTGAGGTTGGCGTTAAATGTTTGGCGGGTTGTTTCAACTAATTCGTAGATCACTTCAAAGCTGTCACGGCATGATAGCAGATTTTAAGCGATCAATTCAAAGCATGTCTGATTTTCCAACACGCGTTTAGAAGTTGATGACCCATTCAAGAGTCTCTAGAAGCCTCACCAAGACCTTAGAATGAAGTCAATAGATATGGTTCATTTCACAAAAGATTCAGGGATCATATTATTGGCTTCGCAAAACCAGATCAGAAGTCACATGGTTCGTGCTAAAAGATGAGCTGCTGATCCATTGCTCTGACAGCTTTATTTCACATGCTGGGAGTCTTCTACTCTCGGGTACACGAAACTGCCATGATGGACGTTAGTTAGACTCATTCCAAGAATGAATGTGGGGATATTATTCATTCAACGAGATGTTTCACTCTCTCTGAGTACGTTGCAATCCTCGACTTTAAAAAGCGGTAATGTATTGGTAGACGCTGTGTTCCTTGCCAAACAATCAGCTATGCAAAAGAAACGGTGCTACTCATGTGCATGAGGAGGACTCAGACAAATGCAAATACCTGTTGGAGGCCTAACTTTGCTTCATCATACAACATACCTAATTCACTACTTACTCGTATACACTTACTCCTTTTTATACTTCTTTTGAATATTTCCAGATCATTCTGCTCACATCACTCTGCTTCCATATGCACGGATCATGCATGACTGCATATCACGTGCATATCACGTGTAGAATGTCTAATTTCAACAATCACCGGAGAAAGCAATACCATCTCTTTTCCACCAATCTTTCAAGTCTACGAGAATCCCATCCTTAAACAGTAGACATTTTACGCGCCTATTACCAAACCAGTTGATCAAAGTAACTGCTTGTTATATCGTTGAAGATTCCACCCTACGCCGCTCAGGAATGTCCTGGGCCGCTTTCACGAAATGGTTTTCATACACATCGGCATTCCATTTTTCAAGCTTTCAACTAGAAGTCAAACTGTCTTGAGCCTTTGACCAACTATCTCCTTCATTTGATAGGCAGAGCTGCAGCAATGCTTCCGCGAGATTTGAACTACAGCTTGCCGTTGGACCAATAATTAGACATTTCTTGCCTAAGATCGATCAAGATTTGATTATGACAAGCTCAGCGTTAATATGTTGCTACGAAACTAGATCATATTGGGCTCCTTAAAGAGACAAAGACAATTATTCCCCCACATAAAAAATTCAACACTTGCCTCATTCAAAACCTTTTCTTCGCATCCCGATAGTATACACCCCTCTATTGTCTACCCAGTTGTATAGCTTCATCAACACACGCTTCATCGCATTACTTTCTATCCTCCCACAACCAGTGGTCATAATAAAGCTCCAGCAAACAGGAAGCACTCCATGCCTGAGTTGGACTTGAATCTGCGCAGAACGCACCATCTTTATTTGTGAGCTCAGTCAAACCAGCCCAGGGGCTCTCCCTCAGCCACTTACGATGCCCAGCCAACCGCTTTGACAAAAGCTGCTGCAGATACTCTGTAGGCGCTCCATCTTCAGAACTGCATCCCTCGTGATGGTTCAAGTGAAATGTGTAGAACGCTCTTAGGAAAAAGCCAGCCAACCACACCCACTCTGGTCCTTGATGGTAGTTCCTGCCTTTAGAAGTGGCAAAGTCTTCATTATCCTCTCCGTTATTGTAGTAAGGGCGGTAATTGTAATCTTCTGGATCGAGGGTCCTGATTCCGATTGGCCCACGAATGACTTTATCTGCAATTTGGAGAGCTCCCAAAGCTTTGGCACCATCAAATAGCTCTGGCGCCACACACATAGCAATAGGAAAATTGCCGCGCAGCTGGTAATCCTCATAAGGCTTGCCCGACCTGAACAAATCCTTGTAAATGCCTCTTCTATGGACAATCTGGGGATCGATTTCATAGTTGGAATCTTCCTCTGGTGATTGAGGGACGTAAAAACATTTCTCAAAGTTTTCCTGAAGTAATGTCTCCCATGCATCTGGAGTAATCGTATTGCCATCTTGAGTCGTCAAGCTTTCCAGTTTGATGTCCCCGTTTTCACGAAGCTCATTGACAAACCTCAAGCAACTCTTCAAAAGCCCGTTAATTTCAATAGCCGCACCGTCCCTTGGAGTTCCAGGGATTCCCTTGTTGCCAGCCTTTTCAGATTCTCCCATTTTGTCCATCCAAGTTCCGCAGTTGAACTGGTTTCCTCCATGGATCAGCCCAGTTTTCCAGTCAACAAAGATAGAGATATTGAATCCCTCATCTTTCATTTGGGAATCAATCTGCGGACCCGCATTCGCTTCCCTGAAATTGATACCCTTAGCGTGTCTCTGAAGAATCTCGCAGATTATATCTTTGATGGAGCTCTCGTAGCTGAAAGCTGCTTTGTCATCAAACGGGACATACTCATCATTCAAAGGGAACCTTCTTTTGATCTTCTCATCTAAAATAGACAGCCCCCCAGGAACAACGTTCACGTAGTCCTGAATGCTTTGAAGAAAAAACCAAGTTGCATCTCTGGCGTTATACCGAGGATCTTTGCCTGAACCCAATAAATTAGGAATGAGCCCGTGCTTGAGGGTCATGGCAAAATTGCAAATGTGCAATCTTGCTTCATCATGCCGTCCAGTTGCGAGCAGCAGACCCCTCAAACTAAGAAATACATCACGTCCCCAGCACCTCATAAAATCGCTACTGAAATGAGGGAGACCAGCAGCCATAGACGGAACTGTTTCAAAAGGGTTGAGTGACGCGTTCTGCATCTCGCCCACCATTTGCACAGAGCACATCCCGAGACTCTGAACGAATCCCGTACTCGATTGAACTTTGCTTGACAAAAGTTTGAGAGCTCGGAACCGCAATGCTTCATATGCAACTCCAACAACGAGGACAAAATAGTGCGGGAACACAAAATATGGCACCTCCTTGATGCGGTCCATTCTAGACTTGAGCCAGGCGTGAATTTCTTTCACCCCTTCATACTTTTCCAGCCGATTGACTATGTAATCTGCTGCCCAGTGTCCCTGTCTCAGATGCTCGATGATGGGATGAGCCAGATTGTTGGACAATATTACATCTTTCAAAGCAGTTACCCATCCTTGTAACCCGGCATACAATAGAGTACCATATCCAGGTACGCTGTATACTCCAATTTCTCCTGACGAAGCATCTCTCTCCTCGGGCTCGCACCGGTAGAGAAGAGTGTTCAAGTCAATCAGAGTCAAGTTTTCTGCAGCCTTGAGTGCGCCCTCCCTTACATACTCATCTAGTTCTTTATCGCAGCCAATGAGTGAGGTGGAAAGCACAGCAATAGACCCCTGGGGGAAATGGTGCGGTAGGGATATCACTGACTGCTGTTTGTTTTCATCAAATGCAACTTGAGGTTCTTCCAAGGAGTGAACACAGGCGTGAAGAGATTCAATATAGGAATCAGAGTCAGAAGCACCGCCTTCGGCTTTCAAGCAGTATGAAAACTTGGGCGAAACTTTGGCCCCACCGAGCTCAATTGGCTTCAGCCTTTGCTCATCATCAATGCGGAATTTCGTCCTAGCAATCAGAAGATACCCCCTTCCAGTTCTTGAGTTCAGCCTATGCACAGTAATGTACTGACCCTCATGATGGATGTAAACCTCGTTGTCTTTCGTACTTGCCATTGTCTCCAGCGCGATCTCTTTTCTAATTGCATTGAGCTCTGCCTTCACTTTAGCAATTCCATACTTTTCATCAAACGAGTAAAGTCGCTTTTCGTTGACGACATCCAGAAGATGCGGGTAAGCCTCGTCGTAGCCAAACACCGATCCTGTGCCACACGAGCAGAAAGCAACCAGAGCTGCATTCGGGAGTGTGTCCTCCACCGTTCTTTTTTCATTCGGCATTTCATTGTCGTGTGTGCAATCCATGAAAAGCGCGTGCGTTGGCTGCCTACACACTATTTGCGGAATACAAATCTCGGAAACTTTGTTTGTGTTTTCCACCTGCTCCCTCGGGTAAGCCAGATCGTCAAGAGGAAGCCAGGGAAGTGACCCAATGGGGTCTCCACCGTGCATGTGAACAAGTCTAGATAGTTCCTGAACAGAATGTGACTGCATGGCTTCCCGAATGAGGGAACTGATTCCAAGCCGCTCTACAAATAAAATATCCATCTCTTCACTCCCCGTGAAAAGCTCAGCAACTACATACAGATCTGGATTCACTTCCCTTGCCACATCCAACAAAGCTTCAGCAACATGAAGAGGGGTGGAATGGCAATTGTCGATACGGAACCCATGGAAAATCGAGGCACACTGCTTAGTGTAATTGATCATATGATCCCATAAAAAGGGGGAATCTTCACGCTTCGACCCATAGCGAAGTTTCACACAGTCTCCCCAAATGATCACTTCCCGTCTCAAGTAGCTTTTACGCTGATTTGAAGCAAAGTCCACAAGCGGATTTCCAGCCCATACCCAGCCATTGTTAGCCAGAGCCCATTTTTTCCCCTTTGAGTCTGAAAACTGAGTAAAGTACTTTTCTATCAATGGACTTTCGTCCGTTATATCACCCAGTTTAGGACCATGATCCTCCAAACGGAGGTAGCTCGTTCTGTTGTAAAGTTGCTCAAGAACGACACTGATATCTTCGTCATAGTCACTGTACAGCGGAGCGTTGATTTTATCCAAAACTTTTCTTGCTTCCTCCACCAGCTGCTCAACAGAAGTGTGACTTGAAACTGATAAGAGAGTACTGGCTACTTTAGAAGGGTTCAGTTTGTTTGAGAACCGTTCTCCCAAACCAAATTCAGCCTCACAGCACTTTTCTCTGATGAAAGAGCTCAAAGTTTCAAGATTGTTTTTGGCATCCTCTGGAACATCCAATGGGGGAAATTTTCCTTTGCACTCGATCCATGCTTTTTCAAGCAGGTTCAAATGAGTAGCAACATCAACAACGTAGAATTGCCACAGTTTGAGGGGAGCAATCACATACTTTTTGACCCCTTCCATAATTTTAAGCAAGTCAGCAGTTGACCCAATGGCGGTTGGGTAACCCAGGCTGCTCATTTTAGAACTAAAGTACAAAAGCCCATTCTCGAGCTCTATAGCCGGAATAAGATGAGGCGCAGTCTCTGCATTATATCCAACCTCCGGATGATCTCTGATCCAAGGACTATTGTTAGCTGTGTGGTTCCAGACCACATCAGTGAGAGGTAAAATGCCGTATTTATTTTTCAATTCCAGCATCAACTTTTCCACAACAGTTTGATCTTTGAAAATTTCAGGATCGAAAGTAAGCTGATCGTAGATCGAGTAAGGGGAATTTGATTCTCCTCTCTTCTGTAAAGGAGCAAAGTGAATCATGTTGTATCCCTTGTCAGAAACGTGTTGTAAAACCTCGTTCCAATGAGACAGATCTTTGCCCATCCACTTTGAGATAATAGTCTGAAGGGTAATGGCGTTAGGAGGGATATACTGGTCTTTTATATAAAGAGCTGGGGGGACAATAAAGTAAAACTTTCTGGTTGATTTCTGATTTTCCCCTTCTGAAGACTCGGCCTCTCCGGTTTCCAGGTAAGAAACATAATAGCTATACGAGCCTGGTTTGAAAATGTCGATGTCCACAATCGAGTCCTCGTAAAACGAGCATCCAATTCTCTTTTTGTGAAACTTTTCTCTCTCAAATGAAGCACCAGAACTGGCTGGAACGTTAGTCAAAATGTGACCCCCGTTGGTGATTGGCGAGCCTCCTTCAACGAGGAACCGTAAGGTAAAGATCGGATCACCTCTTTTGTAATTATCAGCGCGCGGAACAGCAGGAAGTGAGATTACTCCGTTGGAGGATCCGCCAGACATGGGAGAACCCTCTTCGGTTAGTTGCAGTAGTATAATAGGTGCCATCTAATTTGTTGGTGATTGAACTCTTATTGCTGCTGCATGCACTGCAAAAGCCCGTGGGGTAAGTCGTGTACTGACTGAGGGGTAGGCTCTTTTTCCGGAAAAGGGCTTTATCTCTTACAAACATTCCTGAAAAAGGCTTTAAAGTTCCTGAATTCTGATCTGCCCCCATTCAAGTTTTTTCAGAATCGTCCCTGCACAGCCCCCATACTGAATATTTACCTCTTGGTGGTGTAGCTGTTCAAAAGGTGTAGTAAATATGGCTAAAGTGCGGTCAAATCTGATTTGCATGGGGTGGAAGATACTGCGACGTGTGTGGAACGGGGGGATTGATGAGATTTTCGAGTTGTAGGTTGTATTTTTAACACTAATTTCCTATTCATGGATATTTGAGGGCCATTGATATTCTTTATGTGCCTCACAGAAAACCTCCTTCGATTACTCGACTCCAAAAGAGAAATGGTCAAACGGTTTTCATACACCATCGCACGAGCGCGTGCTGGAACAAGTTTAGGAAAGGCAATTGGGAATGGAGCAAACCAAAGACTCACATAAAGATAAAAAGGTTCGTATGGTTACAACAATCGAAAAAAGACAACAGCGGTAGAATTGAATCACTGCATATTTTCGTTGCAGCCTCAAATCCAAATCGATTTAGGTAGATACCGCAGCTTGATTATGAAGAATTCAATCACAAAATTGATGGACTGCAATGTGACTTTCTATTGCTCTAAATTTATGTTAGTGCCTGATCTGTGATTATATATGCAGCGGATCGAGGCTACTGTGTGATATATCAGGTTGACTAGTCATGGTGCCTAAGTGACCAAGAGGGGCATTGGTTCTGCTCGGTACATTTTGCTAAAGTTGGCTGGGGTGGGACGTTTGAAGTCAATCTAATAACTCATCTTTCTGTACATGATCATTTTGAGTTCCGGTTAATCTCATAACTGAGCTTGATATATCATGAAGATTCTGTTATGGCTCAAAATCAATACACTTAAGATAATATCCATTGAGACATAATTGAACTCTGACTGGTACTTCAATATCGTTGATATCAGCAGCAGTTACCGCATCAAGCTAGCCTGATATCCACCTCCATCGTGAGATGTGAATGTGAGCCATTGGGATCCCTTCAAGATATAAGTTTACGGAGGATCACATTATTCAGCGGTTGCAGAAGTTCAAAATACATAAGCCTTCTTCATACTAGTATATTATTGTGCTAAAGACTATTTTATCAATCGTGAGATGTGAATGTGAGCCATTGGGATCCCTTCAAGATATAAGTTTACGGAGGATCACATTATTCAGCGGTTGCAGAAGTTCAAAATACATAAGCCTTCTTCATACTAGTATATTATTGTGCTAAAGACTCAGATCGTTTTAAATGGCCTGAAGAATGGAACAAAATGGCCTGAATATTTCAATTGATCAAGGTTCTGCGATAGTATTCTTCCGAGGCGGTATGTGATTCTACCCAAAGACGTAAATAAATAAATCTTGCATCTCTCCCTCTGTTGCGCGATGTCCCCCGAAATGCAAGGATCTAACATGCATATCAGCTGATAGATTATTCAAGTAAGTACATGCAACATCAGGTGACTTTGCGTAATTCTAAAATTGTCACAACACTCTTGATCGTTGCCGCACTTGTCACTTACTGGCTAACTAAAGAAACTCACGAAATGGTGTTCGAAAAGAGAGCGATTGTCATTGGTTCAGGACTGGCAGGTCTAACCACCACGGCCCGTCTGCTTAAGTCAGATTTCCACGTTACACTCATTGAGAAAACTGCAGTTCTGGGATACAACTCCAACTCCAACAAGGCATCCTCAGGAATCAATGGAGTCCCCACTCCTCAACAGTACGCAAATGGAATTAACGACGACACCGTTGAGATTTTTGCTCAAGACACTATCAAGTCAGCCCAAAGCTCCCAAAGACGTAACCTCATTGACAAACTCACGAGCAAATCAGAGGACGCCATACGTTGGCTGAGCGAAGATCTCAAAATTGATCTATCCAAGGTTGGTTGTTTAGGAGGACATTCCAAACCTAGAACTCACAGAGGGAGTGGAGGCCTTCCCCCAGGGTACGCGATTGTCAGCACTTTGTTAAAGCACATCGAGTCGTTCCCGCAGGAAAAGCTCACGGTTCTAAAAAACGCTAGACTGGTGGAGCTGCTCAGGAAAGAGAATAAAATCGAGGGGGTGAAATACGAAGTTCAAGAGGGCGTAAAGACTCTTCATTGCAATTTTATTGTCTTGGCCACGGGTGGGTACTCTGCAGACTTTTCGGCAACCGATTCTTTGTTGAAAAAGTACAAGAAGGATATCATCGATCTTCCTTCAACCAATGGTCCTCAAACTACTGGTGACGGTGTCAAAATTGCCGAAAAAATCTCCGCACAGTTGGTCGATATGGACAAGGTGCAGATTCATCCTACGGGATTTGTGGACCTGGAGAATCCCACTGACAAATGGAAGATTCTTGCTGGAGAAATCCTTAGAGGTCAAGGTGGTATTTTACTAAACTCAAAGGGAGAAAGGTTTATCAATGAACTTGACACAAGAGATAAAGTTACAGACAAGATCTTTTCTCAGGACTCACCACAAACTACCCTCGTTGTAGCAGAGGACTCTTTTGAAGATTTGAAGATGCACCTGGGATTCTATACCAAGAAGGGACTGATGAAAAAGGGAACTGTTAAGGAACTCGCCACTGATCTCAATGTTCCAGTCTCCTTGATTCAACAGCAGCTATCAAACTACAATAAGGCAGCCACAGGAGAACTGACTGACACTTACGGAAGAAGCTCTTTTGGTAGACAATTCTCTGTAAACCCAGACATGAACGTGTTCTACGGGACTGTGACTCCAGTTTTGCATTTCACCATGGGCGGAATCTTGATCGATGAGAGGGCAAGGGTGATGGATACATCCAACTCTGTAATCGAGGGATTTTATGCTGTTGGGGAGGTTAGCGGTGGTGTACATGGATATAACAGACTGGGTGGGAACTCTCTGCTGGAGTGTGTTGTATTTGGCACTTCTGCTGCCGAGGACATTGTGCAGTGGTTTAAGTAAGACGAAGCGAATCGAGTAGGTTTTTCTTATAAAAGAGACATCTTGACGTCACATGGGCTGCAAATTCGACCTAAGCTAGACATGCAGAAGCTTCACCATACAGTGCTGAAGTAAAGGTTTTTAATGTAAGGGGGCCTCGTTTATCCCATCGATAGTATTGGGTAACATACTGACATTACAGGGTAAATATGGTTTGTGGTTTCCACTCTCCAGCTCTCGATATAATTTTGGATTTGGTGACCTTATAAATTGACTTATATGCATCACTAAGTGACTGAAGTCAGTCAGGTCACCGTCATCTGCTGAGACCCCGTGAAGGGAGATAGAGGGGCATTCCATTGAATGTCCCCCAGAAAGCAGTATGAAGGGTGACAATGAACAGTTCGGGTTTTTATGCATTATGCAAGATTATGCAAGATAAGCGAATGCGCGAAAGTTGCAGGTATTTAATCAACGAATCCCATTAACGACAAAAATGCTTACAGAAAACTGGGAAACGTTGGCAAAGACAGCCAAAGAAATATACAACTCTTCCCTGTCCAAAACTATAGAGTTATTTCCCTTTGATGATGATGTGCTTGAGGCTTACAAAAATCTACCCTCTGCAGTAGGTGACTCGGTAACAGACTTTGGCTCACCAGCAAAGTTTCCAATTGAAGAGTATCACAATGCTCTACCTCGTAGTGATGCTATAATTACTGAGATGGAACCCATTAATCTCATAAGCGCCATTAAAGCAGGAAAGTATACCTGCGTCCAAGTTCTAACAAGCTACTTTCATGCTGCTGTGATAGCTTCCAAACTAGTGAACTGTGTCTACGAGTTTCTTCCCGAACTCGCTCTTAGTAAGGCCAAGTATCTCGACGAAAACCTCGAAAAACTCGCGAATCAGCTGCCTCTCTTTGGACTGCCTCTTTCTTTGAAGGAAATGATTCCTATCTCGGGCCACTCGGTAACCCACGGCTCGCTGTGCTATCTGGACCGCAAGGTTGACTACAACGCTGATATTGTGAATGTATTGATGGAATCAGGCTCGGTTCCCTTTGTCAGAACCACGAACCCACAGTCGCTCATGATGCTGGAGTGCGAATCGCTCACTCATGGGAGAACAGTGAATCCGTTCAACAGTGATCTTACTTGCGGGGGATCATCCGGCGGAGAAGGAGCTATTAACGGTATTCATGCTTCACCAATTGGCCTCGGATCCGATATCGGAGGTTCTATCAGGTGTCCATCTGCATTTAATGGAATCTACGGAATGAGAACAACTTTAGGACGTCTTCCTACTGCTGACTATTTCTCTTGTCAAATGGGCTCAGAATCTATACTGTCTGTCACAGGGCCTCTTTCCAGATCTTTGGAAACGCTAGAGTTGCTGCTCAAGACGGTCATCAGCTCAAAACCTTGGCTGGTTGATCCCTCTCTGTCACCCGTAGAGTGGAAGGGATCGAGCTGCATGAAGAAACTGAGAGTAGGCATCATGACGAGTGATGGACTGGTTCAGCCACATCCTCCTATTCTAAGGGCGCTTGAAATTGTCAGGAAAAGCCTGCAAGCTCTTCCCCATGTAGAAGTATTTAACTACGAGCCGTACGATCATGCGAAAGGATGGGAAATTGCTTCTTCTCTTTATTTCGAAGACGGTGGGGAGGACACCAGAAAGACACTCACTTCAACTGGTGAGCCCATGTGTCCTCAAACGGCATGGGCGCTTGATTCTGTGAAGCCACTTAATATTCATGATCAATGGAAATGGAATTTGGAAAAGCAGGCTTACAGGAAGCGTTACCTACAGTATTGGATGAACTACAACAATGCTGGCGGCGATGAGCCGATGGACGCCATAGTGGCGCCTGTGTTTCCGGGTGTGGCGGCTAAACATAGAACAGCAAAGTATTGGGGCTACACAGCCCACTGGAATCTGCTTGACTACCCGGTCCTTGTTTTCCCCGTCAGCAAAGTTGATATCGAGAAGGATAAACCTTTGAAGGGCTATATGCCAATGAACGAGATGGATGAGTTCCAGTTCCAGCAGTATGATGATCCTAGGAGTTTTGAAAATGCTCCGGTCAATCTGGGTCTTGTCGGGCTGCGGTTTAGCGAAGAAAAGCTGATCGATATTGGCAAATTACTGCGAGATTGTCTGGAATGAAAGCTGAAGATTTTGGAGCAGAAGTCTTGCACAGAGTCGAAGCTAGGTCGACCTTGAGACCGACAAACTGTTCCTCTATCCTATCAGATTACCACTCTCCAGTAGACTGTGTTGGGGCTTTGATTTCCCCGCATGTACTAATTAGGGTAAATGCTACTTGTACGATGTAGATACAGGGAATCTGGCTAATTGTATAGACAGTTCGAATGCAGATGGAGAAATTCGGCGTTTGTCTTGGGTTTCACGTCAAACTAAGTACAAAAGCTCCCATTTTGGGCCATTGACTAAAATAAACCTTCTAGAAGCTTTGCCAAAGATATCAGCTCCTGCCCAGATATCTGGTGAGGGAATCTATAGAACCAAAGTGATTTCTGGCTTCGAGAAGATTCTCCCATTGATATGTTGATGTGGATCTCCCAAAAAGCCCAGATGGGCATCTACGGCCTATTGTGTCTTGAAGGTGTAGCCTATTCCGGTGAAAAGTGCATTGGGTGTGTCTCGTCAGCTGATCTCTCAGAACACTATCTTGTGTTTGACGATGAATGTGAGAAAGTGATGAAAATAAGAAACGAATGATGAAACTTTCTCGCAAGTTGCGCTCATTTGTACGAAAATTGCGGCGTCTGTGGAATTTCTCGCCGAGTGCTTCAATATTCTCAAACAGGAATGCAAGCCATTTCTAAATTTCAGCACTCGACTGATAAATCTCCTTGAAGAGGAAGTTGATGGCATAGATAACGTCTCTGACCACTTTTACGCACTTTTTTTCACAGGCGTTGCTTCAGACAAACTTCTTGAGTGGCTGCGAGATACTTTGGGCGAGCGCAATGCAACACGATGGGCACAGCTCTCTTCAGAGTGTTACACTTCAAACGAAAAGGTTTTCTTTTATAGCATTAATCCTTGTTTGGAGTCTCTTGTGCTGATTCTATCGCGCTTGCTGAGCTACGCGCACGCTACGCACAACTTGGGACTGGTTTCTCTTTGGCTTCAAACGGCTTCACAACTGATGGAACACTTCCACTCTTTCATTGCCAAGCTGAACGAAGAGCAAATGCTTTTCGACTTTTTTTTCAACTGGCTGGCTTTGACACTGGAAGAACTTCTTATCGAAGATGATGATGATCGGTCGCCAGCCATCAAAGACAAACTCAGCAAATTCGCTGTGAGCGAGATTGCAATTTTTCTAGAACGCAAGTTTCAGTCTTCCATCAGTAAACTGACCGGTGGGGCTTCTTTCATTCTCATGAGACTCAAAACTAGAGGTACCGGGCTGATTGAATGGCATCACCCATAGGCCGTAAAGAGGCCGCATGATGTTTGACTGACCTTGAGTGCCATCTCTTTTGTCACCAGTACTGCCGCCAGTACCATCCACCCAGCTGGAACTTATGAGGTTGAAATATATCAAGAGTTTTCCTTTGAGCGATCCTCTTTTAGTACAAAACATGCTAGGTCATATTTGATAAGATCCGGAGGGATCTAGGTAAGCAAATCGAAAATGGTCACCGGATCTGGA